>JAHBMJ010000209.1:11185-21264 GCA_018398765.1 Chromera velia | reverse complement strand
CCCCCTTCCCCCCCCCCCCATGCACCTCTCGGTCGGGTCCATAGTCGAAGAACGTGACGAAGAGCCCGTCCTTCCCGTGGGAGTCTAGATTGACCGGCAGGGCTCCAGGGGTGTGCCAGTCTCCCTGCATGGAGAGGGCCCCCGCAGAAAGGAAGAATGAAATTGCCTTGTGGAGAAATGAAAAAGGGAAGGAAGGAGACAGGGAATTTCATGCAGAAAATTAATGAGTTTCTCTCGTCTCTCTTAAGTAATGCCTTTTTGCATTCGTACTTTCAGGTCGTCCTGGCATCCAACAATCCACTCTGGACCGGGTGTTTGCTTGTTCTCTCAATGCCAATTCTCCTTTCTTTCGTTTTTGTGCCCCTTTGATACAATCCCATCGTCACAACACACCTACCTGCACTTTCAACAGTTTTCGGAACCAGGGCATCAAAAGCTCCTGTGTGAGGGGCGGGCCTCCGTTACACGCATGTCCCGCATCCACGAACAGAAAGGAGTCGGTGTGGAAGGGATTCCACTCAGCTGCCATGGCCGTGATGACCATCTTGGACATCACTAGAGGGTTGTACAAGGGGAGTTTTGCCTGGGGCGAACCGGAAAGCCAACCCGCCAGGCCGTTCCACTCTGGGCTCTCCTGCAGGCTTTGGACCTCCGACATCCAGGGGAAGTTTGTCTTGACCCAGTCGGAGGACCTCCAGAGAATGAGGGTTCTCTGTCTTTGCTCGGGGGGGAGGAGTTCGTCGACAAGTTTCTCTAGCTCTGTCTTGTGTTTGATATCGAGAAAGAGAATTGTGGGGATGCGGGTGGTGAGGAAGTTCCTGAATCGGTTCAAATATTCTTCGAAAGGCCTTTCCAGTTTGTCCCGTCCCAAGTCAAACAGGGCAGACACGAGTGTTGCATTCGTGATTGGCTTCTCCCTGGCCCTCTGAAGGAAGTCCTCGTTGGAGTCGACAATCAACTTCGTCTTCTCCTCCCATGTCATCTCATCAGAAAGGGCACCACTGGCACGCAGTGAGGAGATGGATACAACACCCGAACGTGCCACGCAGAACTCGGACTCGGGAGGTGTGCATTCCTGCAAATATAAGTGCATGCGTTTGTATCGTCTTATATATAGGAGCATGTATAGAAAACGCGGGAGTTTGCACTTTTGATCGGCTGGGGAGCACCCCATGTAGCAAGATGGAGCTTTCTAAAGTACAGTGAAGCCCTTTTCCCGACCTTGTTCACCGTTGCCACTGCTGCGAGTGCGCTGATCGCCAGGCCGGCTAAAAGATGTCTGACCTTCATTGGAAACAACAGAGGACGATCGAGACTGAATGAGAGTGTCTGCAGCTTTCTGACGGTGTCGACAGGCCCAACGGTTTACAGAAAGCACGAAGAAGACTGTTGTGACTTTGATCACCGTACGAAATAAGTTTGTGTCCAAAGCATTCGTGGAAGGTTGCTTTCTATCTGTTCGATCAAGCAAATGTAGCTGCAGACTGACATGCGTATACATGCATGCATGCAGAACCATCGCCTCGGGGGGCAGCTCAGCTCTGCTGAGATCAGCCGAGAGGCCCTGAGATCGCACGCATCCGCATAACGCATTTTTTCATTTTTTGGGGGGGATTCGGTTCTGTCTCCGCAACGGTCGATCGGTGTCGCCCAAATTCCAAAATGTGCCCCTCAAGCAACTCGCACGGAGCCGCGATCGCATTATATTAATATTATATACTGTCCCTCAAATAACTCGCACAGAGTTAACTGCATATATATTAATATATGTGTTCATGCGCGGTCCCGAAAAGCATATTTTGCGCACGTTGCCGTGGCCCCCGCCATTTGCCCATGCATGCATTAAGCCGGGTCAGAAGCCCCCTCCCCCCGCTATATCATGCAGGTCTGGCAAACAGGTAATAAAGCATTGTCCTAGACTAGGTCCTAGACTCATGGATTGCATAATAACCTATAAACCGATTATAATAATGGTGATCTCATAGACTCATGCATTGTATGATTGCCTATAAACCGATCAATAATAATTCAAATAATCATGATGATGATTATAATAATAAGTGCAGATTATTATGTATTTAGTCTACTAGCATTTAGTATATATTCTAAAGAGTCATTTGCAAATCGTTTTGTTATAAAGCAAGATCGAGCGATTTGATACTCAACGATGAAGAGGAGCAAAATTTCATTACCCAAACAGTGACGAGCGTTGAATCGATACACACTCTCACTACCAAAAAACTTCCGGCATACAAACCGTCAAGCCATCGAATTGGTGTACGTACGTTTGCAAATACATATGCAACGGTTCAGGTGATGGACAGGTCCATAGACGTGTAGAACAGCGCCCATCTGCAGCATCATAAAATTCATATTCTTTTTTTGCATTTTCGAGAAAGACGCGGACTTTCAAAGGCAATCGAGGAGACCCGGCATCCCCCCAATGACGGGGCAGCATGGCCGACCCCTGTGGCGCCTTGCTGCTCAGATGCCCTGCTGCACTGGGGGCGGGCCGCCCCACTTCGGGTCCTCATGCCTGAAGAGTCCCTCCAGGAGGGCGACTGTCCACTTGCCTGACCTCCAGGTCTCGTCTGCCCAGTTGAACCAGAACTCGACGTTGTCATCTGGGTCGCAACAAGAGGGGGGGTTTCCCTCTGTCCTGGCTTTTCTCTCTTCTTCAAATTTGGGGATGTACTCCTTCTTCCACCAGTCAATCAGGAACAGATGGGGATTGTTCGTTTGACAACAGTCGCCATTTGCCCATGCATGCATTGCAGGCAAGACATGCCCAACATGCAATCAAATTATATGGCCGACCCCCTAAATGGCCCCCCGAGGCACTCACCCAACTGGTTGGGTGTATCCCGTTATATAATTGCATCATATTAATATTGCATGCACATGCACGAGAGTGGGCGCGCGCATTGCGCGCCGACGTGGTTCGGATTACAGGGAGGGCGGGTATATAGGGCTGCATATAGGGGCGGGAGTACACAAACTTTTTGTTTTGTCACTCTTGAGACAAAATTCAATGTGCAAGAAGTGTCACATTGGCGGGAGAAGATTGGACATGATTGGTCAACAAATTGCACTCAATATCTGGAAGAATCTGGATTCAAGACATACGAAGCATCAATATCGATGTGCTTGATGTCTTTAATAGATCGCTTCAGAGCATGAGTCGAAGTTGCATCAACACGTCCACAGTCAGTATATGTCGAGAATTGTCGAGACGGTCGGGCTTGATGAATCTTGGGATACGCTCTCGCCAACTGAGATCCGTGTAACCCACGACTACTTGAGTCTGGAACAATTGAAAAACCACCGTTCTTTTTCTGCGATCGAAGCCACCAACCTACCCTCTGTCCAAACTTGATCATGTACGGCCTCTTCGCACGGCGGGTGGGGCGAAAAGGGCTACGTTTGGATTGCTCACCCTTCGAGGCATGTTTGGGGAGATTTGAATTTATTGCTTACAGCTGTCGCTCTCTCGGTTTGAAGTCTGTTGCACGTGACTTCGGAAGCCGGTCTTGCTTGCTCCAATTCCGAGCTAACAGTTGCAGGGAGAGCCAATTTTTGACAGACAGGCGTTTTTCTTCTTTTTCTGAGAGCTTGAACGGAAAGAGCTTCGGTCGTCTGGCGCAAGAAAGAGAGCTGGGCAAGGGAGACATTCCAGTTCCAGTGCCCGTCTACCTTCCTCCGCATTCCCGGGCAGCGCAACGACAGATACCTGATGGAATTAAAACACACTCTTCCGTGGGGGTTGATTTGACAGCCACAACCGGGGAGACGACCACTGCACGGCCCCCGAAAGGCGCCGAGGTGGAGCGATGGGCGGTATTGTTACTTCGAAAAAGTTTCATGCCGAAGGCGGACTTTGGAGGTCTCGAAGAACCCTCCATACCCCTTTCTCCTTTCACAAAGGCTGATCTGGCTGTGAGGCCCGTGGGCTGTACAGAGGATCTATGGTTGCCTGTCCAAGTCAAGTCAACGACGGTTCAGTCCAGGGGAGGGAGACGTGAGTGCACTGCCAGTCCCGGAAGATCCCCGTTTTGGGAATTTTATCGTGTCTGCGGCTATAAAGGCATGTCGCTCGTGTGCGTGTCCTTGGCAAAAGAGCCTGAAGACATGCAGAGCAGTAGGGTTTGGCTCTTCCACGGAGGCTCCTTCGACAATCTGAAGGGCAGGGGATTCTTGCGCATCACGGATGGGGGGAAATATGATCAGCAGCAATGTACGTTTGATCACGATTCGTTCTTGGGCCGCCATATCGGGAAGGCACTGCTTTTCGCATGGTTAGAAGCAAGAGCTAGCAGGGGCCCAAACCTGTTGCAGAGCCTCCAAACCCTTCAGACCCAACAAAGTCCAAATCACCTTGCAGAGTGGAAAATGCTTCAGAAGTGTCGAGAGTTTTTCAGGCATGTTCCAGGGGGGGTTGAGGTTCGTGACGCTCCTCACGCGTCCCTTCCGTATGACATTGAGATTCGTCTCTCTGCCTGTCCAGACATGCCTTGGCAGAGGGTACAGCTGAAGAGCGCAAGTTGGACGGGTAGAAGTCATCTTGCTTACGTGCGAGTCTGCAAGAAAAGGGCAATGCAGACGATGCCCTATGATGAAGCTGACTTTGACTTCCTCTTGGTGAGCCCCCCGCAGAACATGCGTCCCTCGACAAGCAAGAATAACACAGCGACCTGCCCGCTGGACCCAGAGCCAACGGACCGGTGGCGATATTTCTATTTTGTTGAAATGGAGGAGCTAGTAAACTCTGGTGTCGTGTCATCAGAGAGGAAGCGGGTCGGAGGTGTGACAGGCCTCAGTCTAGACTTCCAAGACACATCGTTTCTCAGACGCGGATTCCGACCCTTGCGTTTCTTGCGCTGGCGACTTGACACTTCGTTTCCCGCAGTTGCGGGGGAGCGTTTTGCCCGCCTTCTGTCCCGAGGAGCAAGAGGAAAGTCAGCAACATGCCAGCAACTCGAAAAGATCGGTGGAGTCCTCCCACTTCAATGTGAAGGCCGTCAGGAGACGCAGCCGTCTACTCCAATTCGAAATGAGCACACCAACTTTGCTGAAATCACAATGTCCCTCCCAGCACAAGCAAAGCTCTTGCCGAATCCGAGATGCACCTCCCTCCCCCAAATTGATTCTCAGTTGCCATCTCTAGGGAGTGCCGCATTGACGCTTGAAGCAAGAGAGAGCGCGCCTCGGGATCCCCCCCTTTGTACAGGGATTGACGGTCTCACTCTCCGTGATCGATATTCTTTAGAGAGGGCCGCTTTCCACTTGCTCCGACAAAGCTTCCCCCGTTCAGAGCATTTTGATGGACTGGAAGAGCCTGCTGTCCCTCTCCCTCCCTTTGCGAGAGTGGACCTTGCAGTTCGACCTTTCGGATGCAAAGAAGACTTGTGGCTGCCAGTGCAGGTGAAATCTACGGCACACCGGTCAAAATGGCAAAAAGCCACGTCAGCTCTTTGGGACTTTCACGGTGTCCGTGGTTATGAGGGGGTGGTTGTTTGCATTTCTTTGGAAAGGCCCGTCCACGAGAAAGAGGTCCCTGAAAGACCAAAGGTTTGGGTGTTTTTTGGTAGCCGTTTTGACAGTTTTTGTAGCCCAGGGAGGCTTGCGATCACAGAGGATGGAAAGCATGACACAGAAGCAACCAGATGCAGCTTTGGGGAGGGGAGATTTGAAGGATCCCACATTGGACGTCGATTGAGCTCGATTTGGTTTCAAGCGAAAAAGGGATTGGGTGTTTGTCGGCTCCGAGATCTTTACACCCTCCAGATCCAACAGAGCCCCAACCATCTTGCTGAGTGGAGAATGCTGCAAAACTGTCTCGAGCTTTTCAAAAGCGTACCCGGGGGGGTAGACGTACGCGAGGCGCCTTGGCCATTCGACCCTCACGACATTGAGATCCGACTTAGACACGCCTCGCACCACTTCAAAAAGGTGCAGCTCAAGAGCGCCATTTGGTTTTCGCAAAGCCGCGTGAGACCCGGCGTTGCATTCGTGAATTTTAATAAAAAGGTCCGAGGCGTTGTCAAAGCCTATGAGGAAGGCGACTTCCAATTCCTCCTCGTCGCCCCCCCAAAAAATCTGGGTGCGCTTTCCCAGAAGCCTCCGAAAGAACCAGCAGACGCAGAGAAGGATCCTCTTGTGATCATAGAAAAGTGGCAGAGTGCAAGATACCTTTACGTCATTCCAGAAAAATTTTTAATCGATGAAGGGGTCGTGGCGTCAAAAGAGAAGGCAAGTTGCGGACTGAAAGGATTTCTGCTCGACTTCTCGTCGATGCCTGTAGCAAAAAAAGACACCCGAATGGCTCGTTTGCTTCAGTGGAGACTGAACACATCCGACAAACAGGGTTTTGGAAAACAACTGAAAAAACTTTTTGATGAGGACTAATTGATGATAACCAGGATGATAATTGATTATTGACGTTGCATGTAGTAGTGAAACTGCAATCTAGTCTAGGGTACATGCACTGTCATGCAGGCTAGGGTGCGCAACATACTAGGAAACATATCGTAGAATCTGATAAAGAGTGCATGTATCCGAGTTTAATTCTCAATTAATTCTACAACGTACTTAATTTCAGTCTATAGAATGATTTGATCATTAATTGACAAAGCCTTTATCATTATAAAGTTCACTGTTCCCTAGACTGTTCCGAATATATAACCTTAGCTAGAACCTTAGTGAACTACCCAATTTACTGTTAGTGCCTAAATTAGTCAATATTCACAAAAAACCTAGGTAGTAGGATGTTGATAGATGTTGACAGTGGCTGAATGACTGTGTAAATGACTAAGCCGATACCTGGCAGTGGACCGTAAAGGTGTTTAGTCACTTGTGATTAGAATATATTTAATTATCCCATGAAGTGATTGAATATGATTGAATAAAGTGATTAATTAGCCAAAGTCTGATTCTTACTAGTCTTTAATACCTTTAGTCATTCTAATGGTGCGTGGTTTTTTTTTTTACGTTATAAAAACAAATGTTTTGGGAGTAGCCTAGAGGCTTGTGCATATCCAGTGCACTGCATGCATGGCCCAGCTCATGCAGCCCGGGCCAGCCATACACGCGCTGGCGCGGCCCACCGCTCCTACTAGCGGCTGCGGCCATTAGTGCATGCATTCGAAGCCGAATAGCCGATTGTACATATTGCATCAAAAATCGGGTCTTCATTAATTTAGGAATATATTCTTGAATATATTCCTGATTATATTACTTTTGAAGTGAGTAACTAGTGAATAGATATATTCCGTGATTAAACACCTTTGGTGGACCGCAGAGATTCCTGGAACATAAAATCCTATCTTATCCTATCCTATTCTAAGTAAATGACTAGGTAAATGACTAGGTAAACGTTATATATCTTAAGATATTATATAGTATAATTGAACCAACAGTTGCTTAGGCCCGAATATGAAAACGTTAGTATATAAATATACATAATACGAATTAATCACATATAATTATTGATGATTCGTCGAATGAAATCAATTAATTAATGATAACTGGCGTACTGGTAAACATGAAAAATAAGAGGGTATGCATGAGAAGTTTAACAATATATCAATTTAAATAAATTTAATAAAAATTTAATTTATACAGGTAAAGCGTAGATTAAGGCATGAGTCAGTTGAGACTGACACAAGAAGTGGCAGCGTTCTCAAAATCGCCGATTCAATGGACTGAGCCTAGGGACTGAGCATGGGATTCTGAGTCAGACTGATCGAGTGGAGGAAACCTGCATGAAGAGGCTTCATAAAAGATGGCGTTCCAAGATACATCGCGCTCTTTCAACATCAACGTTGATAAATAAATAGGTTCGAACCGCTTCATTTTAATTTAGATCAATTCAGAATTAACGCAACTGATGAAAACGACTTCGATAGTCTTTTGACTCCTTTCCCCACACCTGATTCCCCGGCTTGCCCCCATTTCCCTCTTCCATTCATTTCCTCCTCTATCTCTGAGTTTGTTGTGTAAGGATCGCGCCACGTCTCCCATGCAGCTGAGGCGATCAAAAAGATGGGTCAAGAACGGTGACTCGCATGCACCCGTCTTCCACTCCCCCACGGACAGACGAGACAAGCTCACATTCCGGAGGCAGGAGGCCAGGCGATGCTGCAACGCAGGTCGGCAGGCAGGCAGGCTTGGAGGAAGGCGGGCACAAAAATCTTCCACCTGGCAGGCGGACTCTGTCTCATATATAAAATAAATTTTTTTTGAGACAGCAAGAGAGACAGACTGAGAGACAGATAAACAGGTGCCTAAGGAGGAGACAGACGGGCAGACGGCATAGACAAACAAACGGACGGACGGAAAGGCAGAAAGACAAACAGGCAGGCAGACAAACAGCATGAAGGAAAATGAGGACGCACAGCCTGTCTGTTGCTCTAGCTGCCTCTGAATTCTTCTTTCTGTGATTTCGTCGAATCGGTCCCTTTCGAAAGTCGTGATCGCATGATCGATCGATCGAGGCCTGCCTCTAGAGTGAAGAGAAGAGTACGACAAGATGGTAGGCAGGCAGAAAGGGGACCTTCTCGCTCTTCTTTCTGATCATCGCGCCTCAGTTTGCACTGCCTGACTCCTGCATTCCTTTGTTGTCTCCTTCTTCAGTAAAGTGGTGCTACATGAGACAGACGTCCGTGCAGACAAGGAAGGTGAATTGGTTATTGAATTCTCCATTCAATGTTCCATTTTCATTCTCTCTGTCTCTTCTCTGGATGCATTGGAGCAAGTCGACAGAAAGACTGACGTTGAGACAAAAAAGTCTCACCTGGATTGCTTTTCTTGCGCTCTCTCGTGAAGAGGAGGGGTGAGGAGGGAGTGACAGAAAGGAAGTTCCAAACGCAACGCCTCCCCCCCCCCCATACATGCTTTCACTGTCTTTGCAAGAACCTTCACATCCAGGCTCCCTCCCGGTTCTTCCTTCAGTCTCTCAAATTCCCTTTTGCGATAAAAAGTCTCTCCAACACAGGAAGGCCATTCGGTTTCCAGCCATTTGCATTCTCTTTTTTAAATAGGATCCGCTTCCACCCCTCCTACCGAAACGTCCTGTTAGACGGCAGACGATTTGCCACGCTTACTGTGGATGTCCAAAAACGCAACCCTTCCCTCCCCGCCTGCCCGAATACGAAAGCATTCAGTCACATTCAAAGAAAAAGCACATCTATATGCAGTCACTCAACGAAGCAGGCAAACGACGCGACAGAAGCAGGAGGTGAATAGGTGCAGACGAGAAACAAAAAAGAACTGCCCAAGCAGAAAGACTTCTACCTGGACAGGCACGTAGGCATGCGAACAAAAGTCCAAGCAGCGTGCGAAACCCCACCCTCCCTCTTTCCCCTCTCTCCGATCGATCGTCTTAATGGACGTCCTGCCGCCCTATGCTCTTTCTGTCTGTACACAGGCTTTCCAAGCACAAAAGCGGCAGCCTCACCCAAACAAGCTCGGTAACTGCCGATTCATGACAGAGGGCGAAGGAAGGGAGGAGCGGGCTCACGTCTCCTCAACAAGACCGCCATGAAGAAAATTGGGTTCTGCAGGCGTGCCCTTCTGCTGGAAGGGCAGCCAGGCTGCAGGCACATACAAACGGCCTCTCTCGATGGATACTGCCGTTGGACTGCTGACGCACGCGTGCACACTGCCACACCCACCCGCTGCCTGCCCGCCCGCATGCAATCACATCACCACACACCCACACGCACACTTGCCCGCTTCCGCTTCTCCCTTCCCCTCCCCAAACGGCTCTTTCCCTGCCGGCACACTCACGCCCACACCCATACCCCCTGCCTGTGCCGCCGCCTCCTCCCTTGCCACTGCGGGTTGGACCTGCAACACACACACACACACACACACGGATTGTGCACGAATCAACAAGAGAAAGTCCAAACCACCCCGATGCACAGGCAGGCAGGCAGGTTGAGCAGAAAAGACTCGATCCTGGAAGGAAGAAGCGGATCATTACGCCCGGCCGACATGAGGGGGACTCATCGAAGTACAACAAAAAGCGGACAAAGAGTGACAGCCGCGCCAACATGTACCCATACGAAACAAAAAAAAAG
>JAHBMJ010000209.1:0-11109 GCA_018398765.1 Chromera velia | reverse complement strand
GGGGGGGGGGGGGGGGGGAGATCAGCAGGCACGAGAAAAGAACATGCAAAGGAAGAAGAAGAGAAAAAGAGAAAGAAAAAACCAACCGCAGCTGCGACGGCCTCCGACTGCTCCAGAGCTTCTCCGGCTTCCGGAACTTCTGCAAAAACAGAAACAGACAAGACAGAAAGACCAGAAGGGGTACGCATAGGTGTGTATATGGCCAGACAGGGGGAACAAAGATGAGTGAGTGGGTGAGCAAGTGAGGGAAACGAAGGAAAACGCGCATCTTCCAAGCAGAGAAAAAATCTTGTTTCTTCTTTTGAAAGTCTTTCTTATTGATCTTGTTGACATAGACACACGCTTGCACGGAGAGAACAAGGTGGAACAAAAAAAAAGTGTGATGATCTACAGACAGACCTGGCAATGCAGTTGCTGCAGCGGCATCCGCGGCGGCGGCGGCGGCAGCAGGCACTTCCCCTGCCTCCCTGCAGGGACGGAAGCGAAAAATATCACAATCAGAAAAGTGAGAAGGGCCGCCTCGTGCATGGAGGGATGAGTGCGGCTCTCTTTGTAGAAATCGAACAAACAAAGGGAAGACGAAAGAGAGAGAGAAAAGGGACAGAAGACTACCCCAGGTGGAAGTGGCGACGTCGGGATCGGATAGTTCATGTATGTTTCGGCGCGCATTCAGAGCCTCTCGAAACACGCCAGAGAGCACAAGAGAGAAAAAAAAGCTGACACTGCGACTTCTCGAAGAAGGTCCTCTGCCTGCACGTACAAGGGGACAAAAACACAAGGTTGAAAGAAAAGACACAGAACATGAAGGGGACAGAGCACATTTCAATGCACTCAAGAGAACTTGCCACAAAGAAGAAACGCAACAGAAAAAGAAAGAAGACGATGGGGCAACAGTGGACAGAAAAAGAGAAAAAGAATGACGGACACACGGAAGGACGGACCGCCTCATCGATGGGAGACGGAGGAGGGTCTCCCACGTCCCCCTTGGGAATCGGCGTTCTGCTGTCGCTCAGGTTCAGGCTTCTTTTGGAAACGCTGCAGACAGAGGTTGTTCAAAGAAGAAGAAGAAAAGAGATGATGAAGGGCAAAGAGGGAAAATCGTTCACCCGCCCCCTAACTGGGAGAGGAAGGAAAGCATCAACGCACACTGATGCGGGCAAAGGTGTAAATAGAAGCAGCCTACGCTGCAAGGCACACACAGCAGGGGAAAAAAAGAGACCAACCTTCCACCTCCCCCTTCTGCTACCGCTGCAGCAGCCCCTGCAGCCGCTACGCCCTCTCCAGCAGCTGCAGTGGAAGCAGAGGCCACCGCTGGCAGCGCCGCCACGGGGACAGTCAAGTCGAGGGGCGCCGCCTCACCGGCTCCCGTTGCAACCCCAGCTGCAGCCGTTGCTGCCCCCTCCCCGCTCGGTTCTCCTGCTGCCTGCAGACATCAATCAATGACGGCCGGGTGCACGGAAGCGTGAGGGTAGAGCGAGTGGAAAAGGGACAAAATGGGATGTACTTACAGAAACTCTCGTGAGAGCTGAGTACAAACATACACACACAGACACACAGACACACACACATGCACACACAGAGGGAGAAGCATTCCACAAGAAGAAAGTCGGAAAGAAGAAAAGATGACCAATCCAACCGACCGAGGGACCGACCGACTGACCACGCCTGTGAAAGGGACCCCACAACGTCTGAAGACTCCAGGGGCCTCTGAGGAGAATTTCTGAGGAGGGTGGGTGCTCTCTTTGGGGGTCAACCAGAGTTCCCCTTTGTAGGAATCGTCGTCGAAGATCTTCCACACATCGGCGACGGCATCTCTTCGAGGCCCCGTCTGGAAAGAGAGAGAGAGAGAGGGACAGAAAACGAACGCAGGATCAGAGGGGACTTAAACTGTCCGCATGAAGGGCGGGGGGGCAAGCCGAGGAAGCGGAAAGTAAAGCGAGGCAGATCGGATGCAAGGCCCTTCCACACACAGAAGCAATTCCTGACGATCCGTCTGCCTGACTGCCCTCAGGAACTCTGGGAGACCAGACAGACAGACAGACAGATCCTTTCCTGATGCAATTCAATTAATCGTGTCGCACCCAGCAACCCAAGCTGACCACATGGTCTGCCTCAAAGGGACCCTTCTGGAAGGGGAAAGGGTAGAAGGTTGAGACCTGCAGAAATGAACAAGGGGAAGGAGGCAAGTCTTTTCTGTTTTCAGTGTACTGTAGTATGACCATACACTGTTTTGGGACGGGGAAACCCGGAAAAAGGAGAAGAAACCGAAGAGGACCAGGAGAGAGGGCAATTCAATGCTGTGTCTTGGCATAAAGTTTTGGGAGGACGCGAAAGAGAAAATGTAAAAAAATTCCACTCAGGAATTGAAAAAGTCAGCAAGAACATCCCCGGCCCAAGAAGGAAACACGCACACATGCGGGAGTGAGCGTGTGTGTATACCGCCCCGAGATGCAGTCACTCAAGAAAACATACACGCACCCTGCAGGCCTCGCAGGCAGACCCACCTCAGGCAGCCCCCCCCCATATTGCTCCTCTAACTGGTGAGAGGCCCAGAGGCCCTTCATCTCCTTCAAGTCAGGTCTGACAAAAGAACAGAAAGGAGGGGAAAGGAAGAGGGAAAGAAATCATGGGCATTGGAGAACAGTGATCGGAAAATGGACGAAAAAAAATAGAGAAAGCACTCCTGAAAGTGGATACGGGCATGCAAATGCGCGAAACGGTCAGTGCGGATACGAAAAAAGAGAGTGAGATGTCGACACACTGACAGACGGAAGGGAGAAGCCGCCAGGAGGAGGCCAGCACACCCGCCCGCACTTTCTTCCTCTTCTTCCAACGTCATGAATGACTGACTTGACAAAGTTCACTTTTGATTGTTGGACCTCCGAGAGTGCCCCCTTGACGGCATTCCAGATCCACTGCACATACACACACACACACACACACACACACACAGAGGCACACACATACGCATACACACACACACACACACACACAGGGGCACACACAGGGGCACACACACACACACACACACACACAGGGGCACACAGACACACACACACACACACACACACAGGGGCACACACATACGCATACACAAATACACACACGCACACACATTGAAGGATAGAGGACGACGAAAGAGTGCTCACTCACTTTTCAGTCAACAGCCGACCGACCGACCGACCGACAGACAGACCTGAATGAGTGAGGGTGCGTTGAGGATGTACATGTTGTGGAGTCTGAAGGGGTACTGTTTCGTCAGCATCGAGGTCATCTCTGTGAGTGCGTTGACCGGCACCTTCATCAACGACACACCCTTCAGGTCTATCAGCACCACAAGGGTCTCCACCTTCCCGGGAAATACTGCACTCATCGAAAGAGAAGACAGGGTCAAATGACACAAAGAGAGGAGGGGTGAGTCACAGATCCCGCAGAGGAAAGCAACTTGCTGAGGGAAGCTTCACGGTCAAAGAGGGAGGGGACGGATCCTCTCTTTCTTCACGGTCACGAAACTCCAACCAGAACGACGGCTGCACGGACAATGCGTCCGCCTTGTGATGAAGAGTCGAGCAGTTGATGAATTGACCGGTCGTGTGCGTTGACTGAGTCTGCACACTGATCCGCTATTTTGCTTTTGTCACTTATGACTTCACTCTACACAGTCTGGATTCACTGGAAGGAAGCAAACAGCCTACTTGCCTAGCTGGATGACTGCCTGACTATTGACAAACAGGTTGATTGGCTCCCCATCAGTATGTGGACTGGCATCAGTCTGCATTCCCAACTCACAGGCACTCATAAAGAGGTTTACAGCGATATTGACTGACGTGCGTATCTGAGAAGATACTCAAAGCAGTAGATGACGAGCCTCGTGAAGACCTGAGGCGTCCACTCTTTTGGCATTCTGGACAGACGAATGATCAGAGTGGGTCTTAGGCAGTTGTCCCTCCCTGTGCAGTAGATCACGCCCTTCTTCAGCTGGTCGAGGACCTCATTCTCGTCAATCGGGAAGTAGCTCTTTCGCCATTCTATCTGATTCGCTAGCATCTCTAAGGACTTGTGCGCAAATTTCTGTTTGTATTTGCGGAAGTTGTAAGAGATGACACGCAGAAGAGTGTGAGAGAGGCCTTCTGGTATCTGGACGCCCTCCTTCTCACACTCTCTCTTCATCTCTTCAATCAGTTCAAGCTCGAAGTCTTCCAGAGGCTGGTTCATGAAAATCTGCCTGAGAACCTCTCCGTTGTTGAACTTTCTGCGGACCCATTGGGAAGGAGGGGTGTAAGTCAAGATCTCCTGTGGGAGAATGTAGGTACTGACTGGGCTGCGCACGATGATGGGGGACGCGAAGGAAGTGTCCCCCTTGAGGTCTTGAATCTGACCGTGAACCATCGCAACGTCGTTCCGCTGTTCGATTCGCGAGAACAAGGCAGCGAGCTCCAAATGTCAAACAACCGTACGTCTATCAGACAAGAGAACGTGAAGACACAGAGTGGCGATGATGCACACACTTTCTATGGCAGTAGCCTAGCTGAAGGTGAGTTTGCTTGTCGTAAGAGATCGCGAATTAAGAAGCCGGCCCTCAGTCGGAAAATCTCGGAAAATGTCGGAAAGATGGATGCACCATGCATACCATTGCATACCTGCATGCATGCGTGCGTCGTTAGCTCGGCAGGGGTCGCATACATATGTCGCATGCAGAGCTCCAGTCTCCAGAGCTGGTTCATAAGACTTCCGAGGAGTTATGAGGAGTTTACATGGTGTGGCACTGTGGCAGTGCAATGGCTGTCGATGCCTCGCGTATCTGCGAAACTTCAGAGGGCTGTTTGGCTTTCGCTGAATCCTGCAAGAGACGCACGGCTGGATTCCTTGCCAGTTTACAGACGGCGACGTTGTAGTGGTATGGTTGCACGTGGCATTCCAAGTTGGCGTCTCGACCAGCTCTTCCAGAATGGCCCTGCAAGACCCCGTCCTCCTTTCACAGGTTCAGAAGGCCTTGGAGAAAATTTTGACTCCAAAGACTTTCGCGTAAGTCCGCTTCAACCTTGGCCTCTTCCTGTCTGGTTCGCGAACACGTTTTTTGCGTATCTTAATTCCCTAGTTCTTGTATGCCTGTTTAGCCGTCTCCTCTGACTTGCTCAGCTCGTTACCCATGTGCCTGCCTGTTCCGCGTCCCCACGTGCTCAACTTGCGCCACGTTACACTCTGACTGTTTTCTGCGTTTCTTAAGCCGTCTACTCTTTGCAATCGTCCCTCTGACATGCAGAGATGTGGGTATCATTGACGCAAGGAGGGAAGTCGAGAAGAGGCTCCGTCTCTCCCCCCTTTCTCTGGACAAGGTGAAAACGGACTTCGCCCACCTTTTCTTCGAGAGGGTCGCTCTCCTCTCTAAACTTTCCTCTTCGTCCTCGTCATCGGCATCAAAGAGGAAACAGAGGCGAGGAGAGAAGGAAGAGAAAGGTGGGACAACGCAAGGAGACGGAAGTGAAGGTGAGGGATCGGAATGCGAAATTGTGCAGGTGACGGGGGTCTGGTCAAGTAGTGCTGTCAATCCCCCATCCTCCTCCTCATCCTCCTCGTCCCACGCACCGGCACTGACAGGGGCTGCGGCGTGTGTGCCTGTGGTCGTCGTGGAAAGCGATGACGAGGACTGGGAGCTACCGCTGAGGTTTGCAGACCTCCCCGAAGAGGTGGGTGCATGAGGAAACGAGAACAAGAGGGGAGGGGGGGCTTCGAGTAAAAAAAGAAAGGCATACAGGCACGTGGCTCATAGAGGGAAATTCTCGACCTTCAGTTGCCCTGTCTAGGTTGTCTGCTCGTTCCCTTTACTCAGGTCCGTGTACATCTCGTTGGATTAATGTTGCCTTGTCTGTGTGTCCTTCCTCGCCTCACCCGGTGTCTGTGCCTGTACGTGTGTGTGGATTTTTCCATGAGTTCTCTCTCTCTCTCTCTCTCTCTCTCTCTCTCTCTCTCTGTGTGTGTGTGTGTGTGTGTGTGTGCGTGCGTGTGTGTGTGTGCGTGTGTGTGTGTGTGTGTGTGCGTGTCCTTCTCCATCTCCTCCCCCGAACAGACCTACATGGTCCTGCTGCCGTTGCTGGAACTTCACGAGATCCTCCGGTGCTTTCAGGTCTGTCGGCTTTCTTCTCGATGAGTAAGGAGGGGGGGGGAAGCGAAGTGTGGGGTCTCTCTCCAGCTGATGGGATTGATTCTACTTTTTCGGGCCCGGTGCACATGCACTCTCTTCTCTCTCCCTTCGTCTCCTCTCGTCTCCCTTCCCTTCTTTTTCTTTCCTTTCCGCAGTCAGATGGAGCCCCGTCCGCTTGCTCCGTCTCCGATCAATGGGACTGCTGAATGAAGTCCAGACTGATTGATGTGTTGCACCCATCCATGCAGGTGTGCAAGGCACTGGGTGCCTACGCAGGTCCGTCCGGCTCTTCCGACAGGTTGTTCCTCGTGACTACATCTGACTTTGTCTTATTCGTAGTGTGGGCGGGCAATCGTGAAGACACACAGAAGGAAGGAAAGAAGAGATGGAGGAAGGAAGGAAAAAAGGGGAAAAAGAAAGGAAAGAAGCGAACCGCGGGAAGGGGAAGAGGCTACATTGAGAGAAGAGGAGAGAGCACATCAATGTGGAGTATGGAAAAGGGAAGACAGAGAGAAGGAGGGGGGGGGGAAGGAGAGAGGCCCCTTGCCGCGTGTCTCCCCTGCTCTTCCTCGGCGCCTTCCTGAAGCAGTCTGCCCCGAGTGTCTCCGCCTTCCACTATGAGTCTGCAAGGTGACTCCCTTCTTTCGGTTGCCTGTCTGTCCGTCTGTCCAAACTTCTCCCTCCTGTCCGTGTGTCTGCACGACTTTCTCCTCGCAGCTCGCTCAGCTCTGTGGCGTCTCCTTTTGAGCCTCTGCCGAACCCGTTTTCCTCGCCTCAACTTTGAACGTCTCAGTCAAACCTTCTCGGAGCCCGAGCGGATGTCCCTCCGTTCAGCCTTTGAGGGGGAGACTGTCTCGTCTGTCGACTCAGAGGATGGAGGAGGGGGAGGAGAAGAAGGAGAAGAACATGAGAGACACGAGGGACAGACGAACGAAGAGATTGAGGAGGAGGAAGAACGTCATGAGAGAAGAAGAAGGGTGCTTCCGGACGTCAGTCAGTCAGTCTGTCCGTCGATCAACGAGAAATATGAATATTCTCTTTGAGCTTGCATGGCCTTTTCTTTGAATTTTTCTTCAGGTAGGTAGGGTGCTGCCTGATTGGGAATTGTGTTTCGAAAAAGGTGAGCACGATTTATGGTTATTGGCTTTTTAGAATTGGAGTCCGCTCCCGTTCCCACCCATTTGTGACAGAAGCGAAAATTTGAGATGCCAATGTTGGAGTCTGTGTGTCATCTTCAGCGTTCGTTCTCTCCTCCCCTCTCCCCCCCTCCCCTACCTCTGGCTCTCTGTCTGGCCACTGATCCATCTTCGTCCGGTGTACAGGCTCTCCAACCCGCTGTAAGCTCTTCCTCGTCCTCGTCTTCCTCGTCGAGCGCCGCCCCAGGTGCGGCAAGGGAGTTGATTGAGGTTGGCGCGGGGATTTTCTTTGTGGAGGAAGGAGACGATCCCGGGGTTAGGAGGCAATTTGAGGGAGAAGGGGAGGGAGAGGGGGAAGAGACGGCGGCGTCGGGGAGTAGGGAGGCTCTCGGGCCTTCCCATGCTCGTTCATTTAGTCACGGTGCCGCTGCAGCAGGCGGCGCTGGCGGTGCGCAACAGATGAGACAGACTCGCCGGGGTGTGGGGTCGGGTTTTGGATTTTCTCGTTTCAGGGGGAAGAGGCAGAAGAAGAAGGAGGTAGAGGAGGGCAAACAGAAGGCATCGGGTAGAGAGACAACTGAAGGGGAAGGACATGCAGGCGAACTAGATCATGACAGAAGTCGGTGTCGGAATTCCAGCGATTCGCCTACTAGTTTGTGTGCCCCGTTTCGTCCCTTCTTGCGTTCTCTGGTCTCATCGTGTTGCTACCAGTGTGGGAGGGGGGACCCTGTTCGGTTGAGAGGACACAAGCTGAAGGTCATTCTGCACAGTAGACGGTGGGAATGTGGGGGCATTTTGAAAGAGAATGGAAAGAGGAGGAGCTTGCTTGTGTGAGTGTCGTGTACGTAAGGCTTTCTCCTTTCTGTCGGTTTCATCCATCGAGGAAGCTTCTCTTCAAAGAGGCATCGCACAGCGGCTCTACAAAGAAAGATTGTGGAAAACTTTCTTCTTCTTGCTGCATAAAAATACTGAAGGAATATGTTCGATCGACTGGAGACGCTTTTTTCTTCTTCAGTGCTCATGTTCATATGGGAGCAGACACCGGTGCCTCCTACGGATATACATGTCCTTCACACTCAGAGATCTGAGGCAAGGAAGTGTGTAGCCGCGCTTGCCTCTCTCAAATTGTATCTCTGCATCTGTGTTACACCACCTGTTTCTCTCTGACTGTCATCCATCTTTCTTTCTATCTGTCTGTCTGTCTGCCTGCGAGTCTCCCTGCAGGTCCCCATCTGTTCAGACTGCAGCACCAGATACTCAGACGGGAGTGCAGCTGCAGCACGTGCAGAGAGACGGATATTCATTTGCCCGGCACACGCAGAAGAGGAATGGGGTCTGCGAAGGCAGAGCCTACTTGATTGTCAGTCAGTCAGCCAGTCAGTTGGTGATTGGGCAGCCATGGCTCTGTTCAGTGAAGTTTTCTTGTGCATCTCTCTTGGCTGGTATGTGAACTGTCTGACCGATGATGGCGTTTGTGTGAGTTCGCCTGAAAGTTTGATTGATCCTTTTATTCTGTCCCCGTCCTTTCATTGACGCCTTTCTTTCTCCGGCTTTGCACAATCAAGTTCCGAACCAAGCCTTCGTGCAACACGCATACGCACACATGGATGATTTGAAGCAATTCACGGTACATGTCTGTGCGTGGGTGCGTGCGTGTTGCATGGATGTACAGCGTCGTTGCCGTGGGGGTTTGCGGAGAACCCGTTCAGCGCGCAGTTTGCGGCCATGCGCCTGTTCTTCAGGGAGGACGTCAGGGTTCTTCATTTTCGTTTGGAGAAAGGTCAGACAGAATGTAGGGGGGAAGGGAGGGAGGGATGAAGGAAAGAGAAAGAGGGAGGGAGATAAGAGGAGATGAGAAAGGACTGGGTCCAAGTGAGGGCGTGAAGCTGCTTTTGTACAACCAGAGCTGTTACAGGAAGTCACTCAGCTCGGTTGATTTCTCGTTGTGTGAAGCTAGCGTGTTCAATGCAAGTCACTCAACCGACTGACGGTACAGATCGAAGAGGGTCATGCGATGCGGGGGAGAGTGCTCAGGCCGTGTCTGTCTGCCTGTTTATTTGATTGGATTTAGTATCACAGAAAGCGAAGGGAGGAAGGTGAAAGGTTTTCTACCTGCTTGGGGATAAACGTTGGTTTATTGAACAACGTCCTTCCGTTGACATTCGAACTCAAGGTAGTAAGTTGGTGACCGTCTTTCTGGTTTATGCAGAAGCTCGGCTTGCAGCAAGACAACGCGAGAGGGAGTCAAAGCAGAAGGACGTGGCAAAGGAACGGCTGAAGTCAAAAACCGGCGCAAAAAAGGGGGGCCGAAACGGACAGGCGGGACCGGGGCCTCAAATGCGTTCGAATTCGACGTCAGACCTTTCCGGTCCTTCTTCGTCTTCGTCTTCTTCTGCTTCTGCGGCTGCTGCTGTTTCAGTAACTAGAGGTATAGCAAAGTCTCTAGCAAAGCCTAGAAGCCGAAAAAAAAAAGATTGAATTTTGATTGTGCTGTAACACTGCTGTTAAATGCTTTAACTTGAAATTAGACAGAATTTAAATTGCTGCGTGTATTACGATATAAGCCTTTTCTAGGCAGTGGACCGCGGGAGGCACCCGAAACATAAATCCTATCCTATCCTATCCTATCTTATCCTAACACATTAGCTATAACTCATTTTAAGACATTAGATCATAAGAATGTTTCGCTAGGTTTTTGGCCGGGGCCTAACTTTGTGCTATAGTGATCCCTAGAGCTAGTGATCCCTCGCCCTTACTAATTACATATATAGTACATTTAAGAGTCACTTTTTTAAAAAAGTAACTAGATTTTTCCAGACAGCCTAAGACAGGTCAAGTTACTGTACTTACTACTGTACTAGAAGTAACTTCAAGACTTTCGAGATGTTTGCTAGACTATAAGAACGAATATCTAGCTACACACGAAGACAGAAATAAAGACTCACGATGAAATCGATCCGTAGGTCCTTATTCCAGAGAAAGTCGTAACTGAGTGGCCAGCAGAGAGCCACTCCCAGAGGAAAAAACGTTCAATTCTAGCAATCGATCAAGACGAAACAATGAGAAATTTTGTGAGTCAAAAATGCATGCGAGAGGAGACGCCTGACGGAGTCCCTGCGTGCGAGAACCCCGGAAAGCCCCAAACGAGAAGTGAAAGAGTTCCAGGGATGGCAATCATTTGCATAAACAATCGGGACTCAGCGTGCATCACTCAATGTGCAATCACTGACAGGAGAGGCGAGCCGGGATTAGTCAAAGAGAGAGAAGCGCATGGAAAGATGAATATCATGCGTGAAGCGAGCCGAAACAATGATGGCGCGCGCAGTATTTAAGGATCCGGATGGGGACTTACGCACTTAAAAATCAATTCGCTCGGCATGCGCCCCTTACCAAATGGAAAGAGAGAAAAGAAGTGCGCATCGACAAGCAAAAAAACAGGAGCAGCATGCTTCTGGAACATTATGTGGCTTCTTCTTTCTACAGCAGTAGCTGACAAAACCGGGAAACAAACAAAACGCTCTCATGTGGTCAGCTCCTCCCCATCCCCCCTTCTTTCCTTCTCCATCGTCGGGCGGTCACGCAAAGCAAGAGGAGGAAGAGAAGACACAATTTCGCTCCCAAACACCGGAGAAAGAGAGGGAGAGGGACTCATGAGACGAGTCAGAGCGCCAAGGTTGAGCGCCTTCGTGAGGAGGTCAGAGAGGTTGGAATCGGTGGGGATCTTGAAGATGCCAATCCTATGTTGTTCGACCAAGTCAGTGGCGGCCTGGAGGGGAACGACACAAGCCTTGTCCTGCATCTCCCGGATAATGGGGAGGAGGGCACGCTCGG
>JAHBMJ010000208.1:43426-54136 GCA_018398765.1 Chromera velia | reverse complement strand
TGCACAACGATGTGTGAATGATAGGGTGCTTCCTGCTCCTAGCAGGTAAAACAACCTCCAGATTGTCTCGAGGCAGAACGGTCTCGACTTCGAACGGACCGAACCAAACTGAATCAAGCTTCCCGGCATATTCGAAACTGAATCAAGCTTCTCGGCATATTCGAATCTGCCGGGAAGTTTGATTCAGTTTGTTTCGGTCCGTTCGAAGTCGAGACCGTTCTGCCTTCTGTATAAACAGGACTGGCGCAGCGTATGGACTTGTCGAAGGGCGGATATGCCTTTTCTCGAGGTATGAGTCTAACTGCCATCTCAGTTCATCAAGTTGACCGTATGACAGTCGGTAGGGTGCTCTCGCAGGAGGAGAGTGCCCTGCCTCGAGCTTGATCCCACACTCGATCTTTCGGTGGGGCGGGAGACCCGGGAGGTCGTCTGGGAATCGATCAAAATGTTTCTTGAGAACCGGTCGGACGCTGGGTGGGACTTCTTTGCTCTGGAGGTGCTTTTGGAATCCCGTGTAGGTCAAAGAATTGATGGAATGGTCAGAAGGGAAAGATGAAAGGGGCGGTGGGTCTCCGGGCTTACCGGCAGACTGCAGGGAATGCACCCCTAACGTATTACTCACCCCCCCCTTCCGCATTGCTTCGAGGCAGAAAAGATACACACGGGAACTGGGTCTCTTCATCAGCCGACGGAGCTCTCTCTGGCTAAAGAAGTCCTCCCCCTCCCCCTCCGCTGGGTACTCCTCGCTGTCAAGCAGGAACAAGTCTCTCCCGGTCGGTGACTCACACGCAGGGATCGTGAGGGCCTTCTCACAGTAATGAGGGATAGGAATATACTCCTCACAGAAGGGCATCCCCAACACAACATCGTAATCATCGTCCAGATCGACTACTGTGAGATCCAGAGGCGCGCTGAAGCTCTGGATGCAGAGGGGAAGGCCTTTCACCTCCTGGAAAATCGGAAGCTGCGGTCTCCCGTTCAACCCACCCTTGCATGCGGTCGGTTCATCGAGATCCCAGAGAGTGAAGCGGTTCGACTCGGCTACGGAATGGGCAAGGAAGTTGGAATCTGCCCCAGGATTGTACAGACAGTGAACAGGGACCCTTGCCAACCGACCGTGGAAGCGGATGAGCTTCTCCGGTGCGCAGAAGGTCTTCGTGGAGTAGTATCTGCGAAATGGGTAGCCGTTCTGCATGCCTGCATTCTGATTCTGCCGTTGTGACCCCCACAACCCCGGTGGGAAGTCAGTGACTGGGCGTGCGGCAGGCTGCCACATCTGCTGGTGCTGCATGAGCGAAGGTTAGCGAAGGTGCAAGACCTGAAGGCACCACTGGACCCTAAGGTTGCATGAGAGGGCTGCCGACCCCCATGTGCCTGAAATTCCGATTGTCAGGACGGGGAGGGGCATTCCGATGCTGCTGTTGTTGCTGCTGAAATGACTGGTATGGGAAGTTTTGGTGCTGCTGGGGGAGGAGACGGTTGTTGGACTTTGGGCACCTGTTCGCCCGGTGGCCCTGTTGGTGGCAGTTGAAACATCTATCTTCTCTGATATGCCTCTGCACCTGCTCATGCGACAGCGCATATAAGCGCGACAATCTATCTATTTCTATTGGTGCAGGCCCATCCGTGTTACGCTGTTGCACCGCATACCCGCCCCCATCGGCGCGCTTGCCTCGGATCAATTGGTCTTCCTCGTCTGCCACTGTCATGACGGCCTCAAGTCCCGTGACTCCCCGACGCTTCACAGCGAGACAAATGTCAGTTGGCAATCCCCTGAGGTAGTCGTGCAGTAGGTCGGCTTCTGTGACATCCTCAATCTGTATAGCCTTCTCTATGAAGTCATCGGTGTACTTCTATACTGTCTTGTTCCCACATTTCATCGCTCGGACTTCCTCTTGCAAACGTGTCTGAGCATTTAGGTCTTTGAACTTCTTCCCAATCCTCTCTTTGAAATTCTCCCACCCCTGGAACGGCGTTCGGAGGTTTTCGAGCTCGTATCACCTCTGTAGGAGACAGGATAGGTACTGACATGCTGCTTTGCATTTCTTGGCTTCCGATGCTCGCGACAAGCGAAGCCATCTCTCGGTCGTACGGAGCCAATCTAGGAGTTGTTTGCGGCTGCCTGCATACGTGAACGGCTCTTTGGGTTTCAAATTTGACTTCACGGCCGCTGGAAGGCTGTTCCCCGCGGTGCCTTGTTGTGCTGTCACGACTGTCTGCTGGTGGTTGATCAGCTTTTAGTGCAGCTGTTGATTCTGTTGGGTTAACTGCCCGTTTTGGACCTGCAGTGCCTAGATCTCAGCTTGCTGCTGCTGTTGAGTTTGAATGAGCTGCTGGATGAGCTCAGGAGTGATAGTAGATAGGTCCATCCTGCCTGCACTTCAAACAACGGTTGAGAGACAGAGCGGGGTCTCCCTGAGGCGGAGGACCGGGGCTCTGCTGCTACCACGTCGGATTTCCTCCTAGACTAAGAACGTAGTCTAGTTGGAGACTTATCGTACCTTACCTCCTTAAGTCTGTCAGTCAGAGTTCACTTTCAAGGACTCCATTCAAGCGATACAGATAGATAAAGACTGTACGGCATGCTTCTATTTATTTCTGTATTGTAAGTCTATTATTTCTCTCTATATTGTCAGTCTGTCACTTAATTCTCTTAGTGCACTTAATTAATGCCGGCTGGGCTTAGTATTGCGAAGTTAGTTTCCCAGTCCCAGTTCTAGCAAGTTTGACGGGTGATCAAGTCGCCGTATAAGCCATAACATAACGACAGTGGTCGAACAGTATCTCGAATGATCCTTCTTTCATCATGATTTTTTTTTTTTTTGCGATGGTTTATTTAACTTTGAGTTTTTGACTCATCATTCACTTAATTTTTTCATAAATTTCCTATAGCCTCAATTGAAGATTATTGAACGTTCTTCATACGACTTCAGAGCTAATTAATCAAGGTGCGATAAGCTGCCACCGGCCGGCGGCTGCGACAGTAGGTGTTGCTTCATGCCCCACTTTGCAACATCTTTGTAAAAAAGTGGGAGCAAAATAAGGAGAGACAGAGGGATGGAATTTGGGACCTAGTTTGAGACTTATCATCATGGGCTAGATCATGACTTATGAGAGAAGAAGGCTAGGAAGCAAGGAAGGAAGCATAAAGCAAGCAAGGGAGTGAGGAAGGAGGGGGCGCGACGGAGGCAGGTCCTGGTAGGGAGGCAGAGAGGGTGATCGAGAAGAAGGGAGGGATGAACTTCTGAGGAAGGAAGGAAGGAAGGATGGAAAAAAGAAGGAAAGAGGGGAAGGGAGGAAGATGGAAGAGACAAACGGAGGGAGGAAAGGAGGGAGGGAAGAAGGTTAGGAACCGGAAGGAATAAAGCAGGGAGGAAAGAAGGAATCAAGGAAAGAAAGTCTTACTAGGAAAGAAGCAGGTAGATACACAAGTACCAAGTAAAGTTAGCTAATTTCGCTTTCCCGGGCAGTCTCTTTTAGAGTCTTTACGGGGCCACTAGAAATTGGCAGTTATTTTCGGCAGTGTGATTATTCTTTTTCTGGCGGTTTCGATCAATAGATTGCATTATATAATATGAACAGACTCTTGTTATTCTTTTTCCGTAGTCAACTCTACTATAGATTCTGAACCTAACGTCTAGAAGAATTGTGGTCAACTAGCTGTAACTGCCACCATCGCTTTTCTGAGATGTTTTCTGAAGTCTTTTGAGAATGTCTGCTGAAATCAAATTCGTCCCGATCATGAGTTCCTGTCCTCCCCAGATCTTTCGTTACGCTTCGGCAAAAGACTGGGTGAAGGCAACAAAGAAATAGGTCAAAGATCTTGCAAGTCTTACTTTCCTTTCTACCATCCATTCTACTCTGAGACTCCAATTCGCTGCGCATGGAGATGACCTTCTGATCAAGCGTCTCAAAGAAATAGAAAAATCTGTTGATCCTCTGCCAGTTCTGATGGTAGAAGAAGCGGCAGACGAGAAGAAAAAGGCCAAACATATCAAAAAGCTGAAAGAGGAGATCGATGCGAAAATCATTTCTCCCCTCCTCTCCAAATATGGCCTCAGAGATGCAGAGCTCAAGCTCTCAGTCAGATGGGGGGTGATATATTTCTCTCTCCTTACCGGAAAGGGCTTCTCCTTCTTTGATCTCCTGAACCTTTTCAGCCACCTCGCCAGGGAGGCAGAAGACTTGTCTGTCACCTTTAATGATGAACTCATGGTCGAGTTTTTTCTTGAAGGAACAGATACCCAGATAAGAAACTGGCTGCCAAGGAGGAGAGCAGAAATGTGAAAGTCACAAAAGATTGGAACACCTTCCATGTCTTCCTTCTTGAGTGGCTTGAAAAACAGCTCCCGGGCGACCCGAAAAGAAAGACCGATCCCCGTCTTACTTTTGAGAATTACTTGAAGTGGGTGGAGCAGTTGAAAGGAAAGATGGAAAGTTTCCCTTTCACCGTCTCTTCTTCACCCGCACAGAAGAAGGGAAACAGCAAGGGGGGTTGGGGTGGTGGAGTAGACCCAGCAACAGTGATTGGGTTGGATGAGAATGCAAAGACGGCTCGGTCTGCCAAACCGAGTAAGAACGTGATGAGATCCGCACGTCGTAAAGTGCGTGGTCTTGTGCAGACGTACCAAAATGTGACGCAGGGAAACAAACAGTCTGCCCCCAGGGGTCCACCCTCCACCGGGCAACCCTGGTCGAGACAGAACAACCACCACAACCAGTGAAAGCAGCAGCAGCAGCAGCAGCAAAGAGGTTTTGGAGGACAGAGACAGTCCTTTAGGGCCAAACTAGCTGCGCTCCTCTCTGAATTTGACGGTAAGCACGATGAAGGCCAAGGACAGATAGCACCCCCAACCGCAGAATCTATCGAGTCGGTAGACTTGAGCAAGTACGATCATAGTGAGTTCAGCCTGATGGCTGACGAGCTCAACAAACGAATTGTAGAGGCAGCAGGGTACTCCGATGTCACTCAACATCGTGAGTTGGTACAGGCTGTGTGCATGTGCCGTGCCGTGCTGGCCAGCGATGATGACGAGCCCCTTAGTGACGCCGATAACGATACCGTCTCCTTCATCTCGTGTAACGATCTAGACGATCGCGCATCTTTCTGTTCGCTCGATGACTTTGAGTAGGAAGAAGAGTGATCAGCAATAATTAGGGAGGTGGGGGAGAAGGCGTTTGCTGTGCAGGCGGGGAAACAAGTGGTTGCATCGGGGGAGACGGTTGCAGAACTTGACTCCCAGTGCACGTTCTCAATTTTCCCCAGATCGAAAGTGCACGTCATCCGCGAATGGACCTGCGTATCTCGGTACGTAGAGGTCTTCGAATACAGGTCTGAGGCAGTCACCACCTCCAGGGGTTTGTGTTGTCTCCAGTATCCATCTTCAGGGGGGGAGGGGACTGTTTCTGTAGTGCAGATCGGGAACATCATGGACAGTCCGGAAGCCGACCTCTTGATCCATGCGGGGGCGGTCGATCGGTTTGATGGGACTGCGGTTGTGAGGAGCACAGGTGGAAAGTTCGTGCGCGTGGGTCTGCAACAAGAATTTGATTTACAGGGGGTGTACCCTTTCCGAGCAGCGACGGTAGTGAAGGCTTTTTCGGTCAGCTGGGTGGCAGGGGGGGTCTCTGTGTGCGATGTGCTTGCAAATGAGCAGTGAGCTGCGCATACACCCTCTGTCTGTACGCTCTTTTCTGTGTTGATCAGATTTAGTTCCCATGCTTGCATTTAGTGTTTTCTGTGTATGTATGAATAGGAGTTTGATTCTGCTTGGGTTGGTTCCCTACAGAATCCTCCCATATACGGGGATTCACTGAACCCCACCCCAGACAACGACTCCCTCTCCGCTTTCAAAGGCAAATAGGGGGTAGCCACATGTTCCTCAATTCCTCGTCCTTTTGTTTCAAATCCTCTTCCTCCTTCTATTCTTTTTTGCATGCTGCGTCAACACATTCGTTTTGGTTATGCTTCTCTTCCTCGTTTGAGTGCAAGCTTGAAGGAGCAAAAGGCTCTCTACCAGCACGTTTTGTCAATTCCTTGTGCACAGCTTGAGTCTGCTTTGAAATGGTATCTATCCTGCTGTCTAATAAATGCAACTCATCACTCTGCACCTTGTTCTGAGTCCCGTGGTCTTCTTTCCTGGTTGGATGAGGTGTGGGCTGATGTTTTCGAAGTCAGCCAGATTGATTCTGATTTGGGAAAGAAGATTTCTCTTTTGGGTTTTCAGTATGTGTTTGTGATGAGAGATGCAAAGGCAGGGGTGGTATTGACACGTGCGATGAAGAAAAGAACGGACACTGGTCCTCTCTCTGCTGTGTGTGAATGGATTAATAAGTACAGGCTCATGAAACGATTTGTGTCAGATAATGCAGGTGAGTTGTGTGAAGGTAAAGTGAAGGCAATATTAGAAGGAAGGGGGGTGCATGTTCGCCCCCGACCTCCTAACTCATCAATGGGGCCTGCAGAATGATGAGTAAGAACGGCACGTGCTGGTCTGAGATCGATGATCCACATATGGAAGTTGCCTCTCGAATTCTTTCCATGTATGCTACGGGCCGTTGAATATTCATACAATCGCACCGCGTCTGCTGAGACTGGCCGCTCTCCTTTGCATTCTGCTTTGGGTGTCAGGCCTGACACCTCAACCATGCCTGGAGACCCTGTTGTGTTTGTGCCTCCCTTTTATAAGAAAGTTCAGAATTCGCTTCATCCCCCAGGAAAGGTAGGCATCTTCCTCTCTGTTGTCTCTCCATCCGAGTGGCAGTTAATAGAATGGGATGCTCTTTGGGGTGATTGGTCGAGGGTCATGCGTGTTCATCCGATGAAGCATGGTGTGAAGGCTTGCTCTCCTGATATCCTTTTCTCTTCAGGTTTGGTTGATCACATAGGGGAGTGGCTTTTGCCTGACCGCCGGCCTCGGTCAGAAGTCAGGGGGGGGGATGAGAAGAAAGTTGACTGGGTCGGCAGGGGGCATGAGCCAGAAGAGAAAGAAACCGAAAGCAAGAACCTTCTTTCCTCCTCTTCTTCCTCTTCTTCTGCATCCTCCTCTTCTTTTTTTGCCCCGTCTTCTTTCCCTGAAGTTTTGTACAGAGAACCAGTCGAATTGGATGATCTGCCAGAAGAGAAGGCAGACCAGTCAGTCTGTGGATTTTCCTTTCATGAAGGCCACAGAGCATTTCGATGCACTCAGCAAAAGAAAGAAAAGAATGAGGATCCTGAGCTTTCTTTTTCCATTTCCGATACAGAGAAACTGTTAGGCAAGAATCAGATCCCTGTTTCTCCATCGGATCCTACAGTCCGGGGGGGGAAGTTTGATGAAGCAATAGAAAGAGAGCTGAACAAACTTGAAAAGTTCTCGGTCCTCAAAGAGACAGACGGAGAGAAAGACGACGTGCCCGCTTCCTTGTCTTCTCCTATGATTAACATTTCTTCTCTCATGTCTGCTGTTTGTTCCATCTTTCTTTTGTATCGTTGGGTGTTCACTTGGAAGTTGAAGGACGGGGAGAGCTAGAATCCCAAAAGCTCGTCTTGTCTACATGGGGTATTCAAGAAGGGATCATCGCAATTATGACACATATTTAGGTACACCTGATTCTTTAATCTTTCGTTTGTTTTTCATCTTTTGGCGATGGCAATCACGGATGTTACGTGTGCCTTTCTTCAGGCGCCGATTGTCGGTTTTGCTGCCTCTTCTGTGCATGTGAAGCTGCCTTCATTGTTTCCAAAGGGGAAACAGTGGTCTTTCGTTGCAATGGGGGTGTATGGCTTGAGAAAGGCATTGTAAAGACTGAAAGATGCTCCGCGCATCTTCACGCAATGGCTGAAGAAAGTGCTTTTCCATTTTGTTTCCTTTTCTCAGTGTGTTGAGTTCATTTTGATCCAAACTCGTTCTCCCGTTCCTTCTTCCATCCGTTTGTCAGATAAAAAGTCATGGGCTGACGTTGAGCAGGCAGACATCACCGCAGCGTGTCAGATGCATGTTGATGATTTGTTTTTACTTGCACCTAATCCGTTGGATTTGTTGAAGCAGTTTGGGAAGAACGTGGAGTGCGAAGATCCAGAGCTGATTGGAGCAGAGAGGAAGAAAGTGGTTGGTCTTGAGATGGCACATGATAGACAGAAGGGAGAAATCACTCAAGGACAAATGAGTTACGTCAGCACAGAGTCTCTTCCCGAGCCGAAGAGAAGCCGTAAACTCGAGAAGGCAGACTTTAAGAAGCCAAAAGAGAAAGAAGTAGACATGAGACTGGAAGGAATTTTCTGCTCATTGTTAGGGATGCTGGGATGGCTGTGCAAAACCCATTTTAATCTTTCTTTTGCTTTTTTACAGTTGTCTTGCTAGTCTTCTTGTCCCTCTCCCCGTCTTCTTCACACCCTTTTAACCATTTTGTTTTTAGCTGTTGAGAAGGCACGCGAACTTATATTTCTTGCTGTTTATCTGCTTGAACTGCGTTTGTTTGTCGATGCTGCTTATTATGATCGACTATGCGAAGCGAGAAGTGGGTATATTTTTCAGCTTGCTAATGCAGACTGGCCATTGACGTGTCGAGCAAATTTGATAGACTGGGCAAGCCACAGAGAGAAGAGACTCGTGCGTTCCACCGCTGGAGCAAAACTGCTTGCTCTCTGTTAGGGTGTGTTGAGAATGCCTTTGCTTTTAAGGATCGCTCATATACTTTTTGGAAAAGTGAAGGTATATGTTCTGATAGACAGTGCAGCGCTGGTTGAGCAGCTCAAAAATAGAGTCTACAAGAAAGAGCCGACCTTGCAGGGTCGTTTGCTTTTTGTGTTGCAAGAGTTGGAGGCAGTGGGGGCTTCCTTTGAGCACGTTAATTGATGGAGCCATGAATCAGATGGCGGATTGCCTTACAAAATGGAAGAATCCTGATGTGGCGTGGCCAAAACCGATGGATGCCACTTATTGAGCATGCGCGTCAAGGGGGGAATTAGCTAATTTCGCTTTCCCGGGCAGTCTCTCTTAGAGTCTTTACGGGGCTACTAGAAATTGGCAGTTATTTTCGGCAGTGTGATTATTCTTTTTCTGGCGGTTTCGATTAATACATTGCATTGCATAATATGAACAGACTCTTGTGATTCCTTTTCCGTAGTCAACTTTACATATGGTTCTAAAGCTCACTAGAACCTAGCGTCTAAAAGAATTAGCAAACGAGCAAGCAAACAAAAACTAGAGAAAGGATGGAAAAAAGAAATAGTAGAAAAACATGCAGAAAGAGAGGAGGTAGGCGGAAAGTCTAGCAGAAAATGGAAGAATGAAGAAATGAAATAGGTATCGAAGACAGGAAAAAGGGAAGAAAGAAAGTGCAGAAATAAAGAAGAGAGGAAAGAAGGACGGAAGGACAAAAGTATAAAGAATAAAAAAAGGGAGGAAAGAAAAAAAAAAAAAAAGAGAACGAAAGATACTAAGCAAGAAAGAAAGAGCGAGGAAGTCTGTTAGCAAGCGAGTCAGCTAGTGAAAGAGGTATTGAGTAAGTGGATGTCGCTTGGTGTCTGTGTGAGTGAGCAAGCGGGTTGGTGTATAAGTGAGTGAGTGAGTGAATGAGTGAGTGAGTGACTGAACGAGTGAGCGAAGGAGCAGAGGGAGGGAGGGAAGGAAGCTGGGATGAAAGCAGGCAGGGAAGGAGGCAGGTAGGGAGGGTCAGCAGAAAAGAGTGAGGGGGTGAGTGGATGAGCAAAGAAGTGAGTGAGTCAGGATTAAGGAAAAGAGCGCATGAGCGAGTGAGTAAGTGAGCGAAGAGAGTCTTTTCAGTAAAAATTGTGAGCGTGATTGATTGTGACCGGTCCAATCCAGGCCGGGAGAAGATGTAGTCCACATTTTTTCACGAAGAGACGTTAATTTGTGACGGAGACGAGCATACATCAACAAATTGAATAGACGGAGGCAGAAAAAAAAACAGACAGAAATACTAGGCCGATGCATACGCAGGACATTCAAGGACAGTTGCATGTATGCCTTCAGTTCCAGTCGACACTGAATGCTACAAACACAGAGCGGGAACAGCTCAAGCGCTTAATGACTTTCTAAGAATCTATGAAGACACACAACAGTCGTAGACAGCTGTGCATTGCTTCGACATCTCACCCGATGTTGGTGTGCAGCTGACAGTGTTAAAAGTCTTGGAGCGAATTAAGAAGAGAGAGATGGAGATCGATCATCGACGGCCGGTGGAGACGGCACTCTTTTTATGGTCCCGAAAGAGGGTAACTCAACGACGTCTCTAAGTTTTTCAAAAGAACAATGACCAGACGATCCCTCTTCCTTCTTCCTTAACATGTATACTGAAAGAGTGCGACACGTATTATTTGGCAGTACTGACTATAAAATTATGCTAAAAACGTCTGCTTACTTTCGACGCACTGGCAGAAAGTGATAGCGGATTAAACGAGGGTAGGTGGTTAATTTTTGACGCTTTTCTGAGCCAATGAGGAGCGAAGCTTTCCGGGCCTTTTTCTTTGACCAAAGCTCCATGTATCGTGGGCTCTGGGGAAAGTTTGGTAAGTGCCCCCCGCTTCGCTTTCCGGGGCCACACCGTGCATATCTGTAGTACGCGATCTGATGCAAGCAAGCTTGTGAACAGCCCGGAAAGTAAGAAAAATGATAACTGCTTGAGGCACACATACACACGCTAGTCATACAAAACCCTCAAACATCATCCGTACTAATCCGTACGTATGGTATGGCTGGTCGAAGC
>JAHBMJ010000208.1:33426-38426 GCA_018398765.1 Chromera velia | reverse complement strand
CAGTAAGGATGATATCAAGGCATATGTGAGGAGGGTTCTGAGAAGGAGGATTCTTGCTACAGGCAGACAGACATTCAACATGAACGTTAAACGTCTGTATGAACTGAATGGATGGTCAATGATGGAGATACTGAAAGGGAAGTCGATCTCTATTCGCCGTCCGCTTGCTGACTGTCCGAAGTTTAGGGTTTTTTACTTTCGTCAGTTCAAATTGATTAGAAAGGAAGTTGCTCCGCAGAGTTCAGTTCATCTGAAACTCTTGCCATCAAAACTTAAGAACTTGAAACAGATGCTCGACAATACATATAAGGTTTGTTTTGATGCTCCTTCTGAATTGCATGGTAACTCGCATAATGATTGCCCTTGCATTCGAATCGCTCGACTTCTCGATTTGCCCCTTCTGGAGGGACATGCATGTGCACTTCTTTCTTCTTCTCCGTCTCTCCGTTCGCTTTTCTCTCTCCTTTTGAATTTCTTGTCTTCATGTAAATTATGGCCAAACAGTGGATCGTGGGCAATGGTTGAGAAGGGGATTGACTTTTTTGTATCTTTTCTTGTCTCCCCAAGGGGCTGTGGGAGGGGACGTCTCGGCTCTGCCCGGCATGGTCAGGGGAGGGGGGGTGATAGAGATGTGTCTGCAGCGGTTATGGCAGACCTAAGGGAGAGGTGGGTGACTACTCTTTTATGTGCTCCGTGCTCTGAGGAGGGGGCCTCCCCTTCTGAAGAAGGCTGGGATGGTGAAAAAGTTGTTGGATGTGTTGGCTGTTGTTCCAGTGGATAAGGCCCGAGGTGATCTAGCCTTTCTATGTGTATGGAAGTACAGTCAAGCTGTAAGAGTGGCTTTCATAGATAACCGATCGTATGCTATCTTGCAACAGGCAGACCTTGATTGCGCTGTTAATGATCTGGTGAGTGGTATCGCGGACCAGTCTGCTGCCCTGAAGTCTTTTCTTTTACGTTTTGGTTCATTGAATAGAAGAAAGCATCGTTTTGGGACTGGCCTTCTATGGGCAAAAAAGAAATCTTGGGGGGACGATGGTCGGTTGCCCCCGGGCTAGTCGTTTATCAAATACCGCCCGCTCGTTTTGTATGCCTTGCATGGACGTAAGTCTCTCTTTTCCTTTGCATGTAAATGTCTAAATGGCCTGCTTCGTTACTTCGGTCCTCACTGTAACTTGAACTCGACTTTTTCTTTTCAAGAATGTGTGTCTGTATTCAACGCCGGGTATGAACGTTCCGCTGATCGGTCCGAACAGCTTTCGCTGAAGCCTGACTGGCCTGTTGGTCACATTAAGATGGTTGTTGATGATATCAAGGCTTTTTTCCCCTCCCTCCCATGCGATGCCTTTCTGTTGTCACTTAGAAAGTTTGTCACGAGGGTGAGGGCAGAATCTTGACACAGATATATTGTTCTGCCGAAGTTCCGTCCTTTCTGTAAGAAGGAGGCTGGGGGGGCATATGGAGAGGCATGGGTGTCATGCAGATAATATGTAAAGCCTGCTGCCTTCTTGTCCTCTCACAACAGATTCGCAGATGCCATCTCATGCCCTATTGATGTCTTACCGGAGATCGTTGACCTTGACTTTCGTACTTATCTGATTCATGTTCATGGGCGACTGATTCGACAGAAGGAAGGCTTCCCTCAGGGGAGCCCATGCTCTTCTGGGGGGGCGAGATTCTTTGCAGCCTGGCAAGAGTTCTCGGTTGCTGATTCTTTCTCTGTTTCATCTTGGGAAGACAAGTCATGGTTTGGTGCAGCACGATATATGGATGACCGCTCTCTTTTTGTTCGTTTTCATGGCTGTGCTTCTTCGGATGTAATGAGTCTTTGGGATGGGAGCCCTCCTGCTTTACTTTTACAGGAAGATCTTTACAGTCCTGAATATGTCTTGGAAAGGCAGGGAGGCTCCACGGTGCTGGGGCTTCGGATTTTCTTTCTCCAACAGACACCTTCTGTTTTGCTTTTTGCAGCTGTAAACCCTAATCGGGATACTCTCGTCGAATGGTATCATAACCTGTGTGCTTTTTCTTTTTCTTGCCTCCATGATTTCGATAATGCTCTTCCATTCCCTCCCTTCCCTACCCTGAAGAGAGTTAGATTCATCCATGGTTTTTCTTGTATTTTTCGGTTGCAGGGAATGATCGGACAAATGAGTTCGAATGTATTGCGTTCCTTGCTTTCCTGTAATACCCCTGCTCATGTTCTTATTAATAAACTGACTTTTCTTTTTCTTGAATGCTTTCTCCTTCGTTGGCCTTTTCGTTTTCTTGTGAAGGTTTTTTCTGATGTTATTGCTCGTTCGAGGAGTCCTTCGTTGATCGCATTATGGAATGAAAGGACTTTCTTTTTTTTTACTGTTCTTGGTTGATTTTGCTACATTCCCTTCTTTGATGATTGATCTTCTTATGTTCTTTCCTGCTTATACAATTGAGTGCACTATTCACCTGCTGGAAGCGATAGACAAAAGACAGCAGCAAAGAGGAAAGGGGGGTTGCCCGCATCGGTTTTCATGCCTTGTCCTGTGCTTCTCGATTGATCAGATGTTGCATTCTTGGAGTCAGTCCATCTGATATTGCATGCAGGGTTCCGGTGTGTCAGCACCATTGTATATGCAATCAGACCCATAACTTCTTGCGAATGATGTGCGTGTAGAAGGTGCATACATTAATTATTCATTTTTTTTTTTTCCGGCGTCCCCACCCGGATCGCAAAAAAGTGGAATTTTTTTGTGAACATTCTTTTTGCTCGATTATTTGACTTACCCAGAAGTGAGAGCATGCCGTCATATTGACCAATCTTGGAGATGGTGATTTCGGTAGAGTCCACCATCGGTCCCTTAGCAAACAGTACATGCATAGCAGGACTGTCTCGGCTGTTGGAAGAAAACTTATCATACTAGAACATTCTTATTCATACCGTTTTTCTTACTATTAGGAACCGTTAAAAAATGGCCCCAAAATCAAAAAAATTGTATAGCAGCCTATATTTCTAGAAATGACATAAAAAATCTGTTCCATAGTTCTTTTTCTATCGTTACAACGTCTTCTTACACAAAGTTTCAGCTTCTAACTCCTTACCAATTATGAGAACGAGTTTTTTACGGAAATGCGCCGCTTTAGGGGAGCAAAAAGAATATTTAAACATCCGATAATAGAATTAATTTTCTTTCAAAAAAGTTCAACATAAAATTTGGTTGTTTCTTCAATTGTAAACCGTTTACGGCACAGGCTAGACCTGTGCGGGCCGGCCAGGGAGGTCTGATGCGTCTAGGCGCTTTCCTTGGGAGCTGCACGTCGGACATTCGGCATTGGGGCAGGAGGCCAATCCTCCGGACATAAATCCTAATCCTGACCCTAATCCTAATAATCTCTAAAATAATTCTTCTTTCATCGTGAATTGTTTTAAATTATTTTTAACGATGGTTTGTTCAACTTTGAGTCTTTTGCCCATCATTCACTTAATTTTTTCATGAATTTCTTGTAGCTTCATGCAATTGAAGTTTATCAAAGGTACTTCATGCGAGTTTAGGGCTAATCAAGGCGCAATAAGCTGCGACCGGCTGCGACAGTAGGTGCCACTTCACGCCCCACTTTGCAATATCTTTGTAACAAAACTGGGAGCAAAATAAAGAGAGACAGAAGGAGGGAATTTGAGGCCCACCATCATGAGGGAGATAGGCTAGGAAGCAGAGAAGGAAGCATGAAGCAAGTAAAGGAGCAAGGAAGGAGGGGGCGCAATGGAGGCAGGTCCTGGGACGGAGGTAAAAGAGGGTCCCGGAAGGAAGGAAGATGGAAGAGACGGACGGAGAAAGGGAGGGCGGGAGCAAGAAAATGGAAGGAATAAAGCAGGGAGGAAAGAATGAGTCAAGAAAAGAAAGTCTTAGTAGGAAAGAAGCAGGTAGATAAACAAGTACCAAGCAAACGAGCAAGCAAACAAAAACTAGAGAAAGGACGGAAAAAAGAAATAGTGGAAAAACATGTAGAAAGAGAGGAGGCAGACGGAAAGTGGAAGAATAAAAAAATAAAACAGGGATCGAAGACAGAAAGAAGGGAAAAAAGAAAGTATAGAAACAAAGAAGAAAAGAAAGAAGGACGGAAGGACAAAAACGCAAAGAATGAAAAAGGAAGGAAAGAAAAAAAAAAAGAAAGAAAGAAGAAACGAAAGACATTAACCAAGAAAGAAAGAGCGAGGAAGTCTATCAGCCAACGAGTCAGTGAAAGAGGCCGTGAGTGAGTGGATGTCGATTCGTGTCTGTATAAGTGAGCGAGCGGGTTAGTGTGTAAGTGACTGAGTGAGTGAGTGAATGAGTAAGTGAGCGACTGAAAGAGTGAGCGAGTGAGCAGAACGAGGGAGGGAGGGAAGCTGGGAGGAAAGCAGGCATGGAAGGAGGCAAGTAGGGAGGGTCGGCGGAAAAGAGTGAGGGGGGGCGTGGGTGAGTGAAGAAGTGAGTGAGTCAGTAAGTCAGTGGAGGAAGGCAAGGATGAAGTGGTGGAGGAAGGGATTGGGGAAGAGAGTGGGTGAGGGAGTGAGTGAGTGAGCGAGGAGAGTCTGTTCAGCAAAAATTGTGAGTGTGATTGATTGTGACCGGTCCAATCCAGGCTGGGAGAAGATGCAGTCCACATTTTTTCACGAAGAGACGTTAATTCGTGATGGAGACAGGCATGCATCAACAAACTGAATAGACGGAGGCAGAAAAGAAAACAGACAGAAATACCAGGCCAACGCATACGCAGGACATTCAAAGACAGCTACATGTACGCCTTCAGTTCCAGTCGATACTGAATGCCCTTCCACAAACACAGAGCGAGGATGAAACAGCTTAAGCACTTAACGACTTACTAAGAATCTATGAAGACATACAAACGGTTGCAGACAGCTATGCATTACTTTGATATCTCACCTGATGTTGGTGTACAGCTGACAGTGTTAAAAGTCTTGGAGCGAATCGAAAGAAGACGGCTGGCGGAGACAGAACTCTTCTTATGGTCCTGAAAGAGGG
>JAHBMJ010000208.1:23426-28426 GCA_018398765.1 Chromera velia | reverse complement strand
GGGTTGGTAAATGCCGTGGGCAATAAATGCAATTATCGATACTAAACTTATAAACGCTACTGATCGACAATGACATTTATGTTTCAATACAGTGCCGACATTTCATAGTTTGCCTAGACCAACAATGTCAATCTTCGACGAAAGTATACCAAAGTTGCCAAACTAGATCACACTAGATCAAACCATGATCAAACCTATGACTTTCTTTTTGACTTCTAGTTTTAACTTTCTAAGTCTTTCTTAAATTTTTAAATTCTGAAAGAGTCTAAACTGTAGACTACATTGTTACTACAACTTATTTATCATCAAATAACTCGATCAGTGTGATTGACTAAAATCGATTTAAATTTAGTCAAAATCATGTCCACATGTCTGTTTTCATCCAGACTATTAGACTGGGGGAATGCCTGGAATGTATAGATCACACTAGAGATCAAAAGCTCACGGTGAACTCTTCGAACAATCATTATATATTGATCGATACACACATGCAGTATAGGAGAGACATCTCGATCGAATCGGATCGATCCGCATTGAAAATTAATTCATGCACATGCATGCATGCAAATTTAGTACCAATTAACTGTATGTATACAAAAAACGTACACGCGCACGACAATAAACGCTTTTTATGCATGCGTTTTGCGCGTCTGATCCATTGATATCTATATACTGCACACTAAATGCCACCTTGGCTACAAAATGCCGTTTCAAATGCCGATGTCGGCACTAGAGGTATTATAAATGTTGACATTCGGCACTGACGGCATTTACCAACCCTACCAATTGCTAGGCCAATTACAAATCCCACAAAACACTAGGCGAAATACTTTTTTGTTGTTTAATTTGTTATGTCTATAAATGTTACGGTAGGTTCCCAGTAGCCTATAGCCAATGGCATATAATTTTTGCTATCTAACCGGGAAGGCCCTAGGGTGGAACATATCAATCAATCAATCAATAACCCTAGATCTAACCCGTATTTTTATCAGCTTCAAAAAATTGTGGTCGAAAGACAAACTAGAAGACAAAAAGCGTACATGGCAGCCTATATTTGTAAGCATGTATAAACATGATAATAAAAAAGTGTTTCATGGGATTTGATTATAAGAACACCCAAATTATTTATAAAATGAAGGCTTAAATATATTTCAAGCCTTTTCTGGCTTCTTGTTGGATCAAATATCCGGATACAATGTATAGAGACATAGACGTATGTGTCCATGCATATGAACTGAACTAATTTCATTCCCATTCGGCACTCAAGGGTGTTGCGCTTCTTCGCCCCCCCTCCTGAGGGCCTTCTCCCTCTCCCCCCTTCCCCCCCAACCGAATCAACGACCTCCTCGATCCTGCCTACTCTCACTCGCTAGCCTGAACAGCCTCCTGGGGCTCCGATCTGGTCCTCGGGTCGAATTCCCCGTACTCCCTTCGAAGCTCTGAGGCCTGTCTCTTCTCGTCCTCCTCCTTCTCGGGCACACACTTCTTCCACTCAGCCCTCTGGGGGGTGTCCAGCAGTTTGGCAAGGATCTCTCGGCACAGATTCACCGGCATCTGCGTGTTCGAAATGCAGACTGCTCTACCACCCCCACCCCCCCCAGAAGCGGAGGAAGACGCACCCGGCCCAGGGGGACCGGCCATGGGAGGGCCAGGGGGGCCGATCATCCCCGGCGCGAACATCGAAGGGGGAGGGGGCAGAAGGGGGGGCGGCATGGGACCCATAGGACCCAGGAAAGGGGGCCCTGCCATGCCTGGGGGTGGCATGTTGGAAGGAAAGCCTGGAGGGGGCATTGCAGGCGGAGGGGTGTTGTCTTGGTTGACTGTGATGACTCTGGGTTCTGGGTCGTCCTTCTTTCCTGTACAGATGAAATCGTCGATCTGCCTCCCTCGAGCGGTGTTGTCTCCGGGAAGACGCAGGGTGATGTAGGCAACGTTGGGGTCCCCTCCGGCGGTGTGGGCCTTCACCCTCTCAGCATGGTTGCGTGGGCCCCTGGGCAACTCCCTCAACTTCAGACCTGCCTTTTCGAACCCCTCCTGCATTTGCTCAGAGAGAGCCGAAGGGAAGGGGGCGGCGGGAAGGAAAAGGAATGACGGACGGACGGGCGGAATGACAGATGTGGGGGGAGGATCAGATGCATGCATGTGCATACGGGAGGGAGGAGGCGGGACTTCTTCCACCAGAGTAAGCAAAAAGGAAGAAAAGGAAGGAAGGAAGGAAGGAAAGAAAGAAAGAAAGAAAGAAAGAGAGAGAGAGAGAGAGAGAGAGAGAGAAAGAGAGAAAGAAAGAAAGAAAAGAAAGAAAGAAAGAGAGAGAGAGAGAGAGAGAGAGAGAGAGAAAGAGAGAAAGAAAGAAAGAAAGAAAGAAAGAAAGAAAGAAGGAAAGAAGGAAAGAAAGGAAGAAAGAAAGAAAGAAAGAAAGAAAGAAAGAGAGAGAGAGAGAGAGAGAGAAAGAAAGAAAGAAAGAAAGAAACCAAACATCTTCGCAGTGCGCGAGGAAAGAAAAGAGTGACGAAAGAAAAGAGGACCTCATGCAGGAAAAAAACATTCCTTCACGCAAGGAGCCGACCGACCTTGAATGCGTCCTGGCATGCCATAGAGAGATTAGACGGAATTCCAACGACTTGAATCTGCACACACACATGCAGGAATTAAGGCAGCACTTTCCTCTTCGTCTCTGTCTCTGGTGTGTGCGTGTATGTCTCTGTGTGCGTGCGTCTCTCTCACACTTGTACATCCACAGCGGTTGGAAGGGCAATTATTTCTGGTTTCCATTCGTTCTTCATCCTCGATCATTCTCAAAAACAGACAGGCATGAAGGTATGTATGTGCATTAACAGGCCACACGCAGCAAAAGAACAGGAGGAGTGACCGAACCAAACCATGCAGCAGGAAGGAAGGCAAAAACATTGTGCAAGAGGGAGACAAGACAGGAACGATCCCCCCATTCTCCGAGACGCCAGAGCCCCTTGCAAGGTCAGGCCCTCATCGCACTCCACCCCTCCCGACAACTCCCCCGTTGTCCTTCCTTCTCGACGTCTCTCCACACACCACCGAGCAGCTGGGTAGTGCAGCTGACTGACGAAGAGACGGACCTGCATGTGCATCGCCTTCGTGTTGCTCATCCTCATGTACCTCTCGAAGATGACAGGCTCCAGATCCTGCACTCATGCACTCACTCACTCAGCTCATGCACACGCACGCACTTTCTTTCACGCATGCATCCATCCATCCATCCATCGTGCTTGCTGCTCTTCTTTTTGAGTACATCGCTCATTTGGTGAGTCGAGCAGACGAAGAGAGAAACCGACGAAAAACATGTGCGAAGAATCGATAGACCAGACATACGCAAAGAGGCAAAGAGCATGTATGTGTGTGTCTATGAGAGAGAGTGTGTGTGAGAGAGACAGAGATACAGGGAGAAAGAGAGAGCGGGGGGGGGTGCTTCTGTCCTCGTGATGCCCACGTAGAAACGAGACAGGCTGGCGGCCTCCCATTGCATGGCGACAGACAGGTGAGACGCCCAAAGAGAGAGACCGTGTCTTCTTTCTTTCTTCCATTCTCTTTTCTTTCGTTTCGTTCTTCTGACTGGACACAGAGGGAGGGAGACACTTAGACAGCCTGACTGACTGACTTTTTTCTTCATCCACTTCCTGATGGCATTCAGATGCGCATCGAAGTCTTGGATCACTTCGTTTGGGCACTGGGAGAGGGAAGGGTAGTGTCTGACTGGGATCACCAGCACGTGCATCGAGTTCAGGGGTCCTTTGGCCATCGAGACGTACACCTGCGTTGTGTGCGTGCGTGCATGCATGGATCAGTCAGTGTGGTCAGAGAGTGACAGTGAAGGACCCAGAGAGAGGAAACGAGAAAAGAAGGAATGAGAAGACATCGAAACAAGAAGCAAAACAAGGACAGGAAGAAAGGGAAAAAAGGAGAATGAAGGAAGAACAAAAAGAAGAAACAGACAAAGGACGGAAGAAACACAGAAAGAAAGAGACCCTTTCATAAAGGAGAAAAGCGAAAATCCTCAGACGCGAAAGAAGCAGCAGAAAAAGTACAAGAAATCGAAAAACAAAGACAAGAGCAGACAGAAAGACAAAAAAAAACGGACCTGGGCACCGACTGCAAGGACAAGGTGTTTCTTCACATCGGGATTTGACAAGCAGAACCAACAGCCTGCACGCACACACACACACACACACACACACACACGCACAGAGAGAGAGAGAGAACAGAGGGATCGAATGTGTTGGCCCCTCAATTGCATGAATGCATGCTCGCACGAGACGGGTGCAAAGTGTGTGGTAGTAGGCGAGAGAAGGACAGTCGAAAGAGGAAATAAGATGGGCGGCCGCAAGGCAGTCATAGGGCAGGAAGTCTGTCTGTCTGTCTCAATCTTCCTTCCAACAAAGAGGCCTGCATGATCTCGAGAGCTGAAAGGCCGGCCGCGTGCTACAACGACCATCCATCAATGCATGCAGACAATTGGATACTGGACAGGCTCTCTCTGCCTGCATGAACACCGTGTATGCATGTGGATTCATTCTGTTCTTTTGCTGGTTTTCTTTGCATGTCTGCGCTCTCCCCTCAGTCAGAGGGCTGCCTTTTTTCACATACACACACACACACACACACACACACACACATACACACACACACACACACACACACACACACACACATACACACACACACACACACACACACACACACATACACACACACACACACACACACACACACACATACACACACACACACACACACACACACACACATACACACACACACACACACATACACACACACACACACACACACACACACACATACACACACACACACACACACACACACACACATACACACACACACACACACACACACACACACATACACACACACACACACACACACACACACACATACACACACACACACACACACACACACACACATACACACACACACACACACACACACACACACATACACACACA
>JAHBMJ010000208.1:0-23155 GCA_018398765.1 Chromera velia | reverse complement strand
ACACNACACACACACACATACATACACACACACACACACACACACACATACACACACACACACACACACACACACACACATACATACACACACACACACACACACACACATACACACACACACACACACACACACACACACATACACACACACACACACACACACACACAGAGAGAGAGAGAGGGAGGGAGGCACACACACACACACACACACACACACACACACACATATACACACACACACACACACACACACATACACACACACACACACACACACACATACACACACACACACACACACACACACACACATACATACACACACACACACACACACACACACACACATACACACACACACACACACACACACACACACACACCCCTACCCACTTACCAGCGTGATTAGCAACGCGCGGTCTCACAGATCTCCTTTCTGCCGTCGATCTCTCCCCTGCCCCCTCCCTGCTGTTGTCCTGATGAGGAGGCCCATGCCCATTCTGTCCTCCTCGGTNCATGAATGCATGCTCGCACGAGACGGGTGCAAAGTGTGTGGTAGTAGGCGAGAGAAGGACAGTCGAAAGAGGAAATAAGATGGGCGGCCGCAAGGCAGTCATAGGGCAGGAAGTCTGTCTGTCTGTCTCAATCTTCCTTCCAACAAAGAGGCCTGCATGATCTCGAGAGCTGAAAGGCCGGCCGCGTGCTACAACGACCATCCATCAATGCATGCAGACAATTGGATACTGGACAGGCTCTCTCTGCCTGCATGAACACCGTGTATGCATGTGGATTCATTCTGTTCTTTTGCTGGTTTTCTTTGCATGTCTGCGCTCTCCCCTCAGTCAGAGGGCTGCCTTTTTTCACATACACACACACACACACACACACACACAGAGAGAGAGAGAGAGAGAGAGAGAGGAAGGCACACACACACACACAGAGAGAGAGAGAGGGAGGGAGGCACACACACACACACACACACACACACACCCCTACCCACTTACCAGCGTGATTAGCAACGCGCGGTCTCACAGATCTCCTTTCTGCCGTCGATCTCTCCCCTGCCCCCTCCCTGCTGTTGTCCTGATGAGGAGGCCCATGCCCATTCTGTCCTCCTCGGTGCCCCCCATGATTCCCTCCCTGTCTGTCTCTGTGCGCATCCCTGTCGGAGAATTTGATTCGAATTTTCAGCTTCAACCCCCGACGACCACCCTCAGCCCGCGCTTCTGCCTCCAGCGTTTCGTCGGCTTCCACTGCCTTGGTCGCTTCGGCAACGGAGGAAAATCGGATCCACGCTTTCCCCCGATGAGGGTCTGGACCGTCCGGAAAACTGACGTTGACAATTCGGCCAAACCGCTGGAACACACCTCGAATTTCATCCATTTTCCAGGAATAGGGAAAATTCGAAATGTAGACCTGCTCAGACGGTGCTGAGGGCCCGTGGTGTCTCTCCCTGTCCCTGCCCCCCCGGTCCCTCTCCCCCCCTCTTCCGTACCCGTGATGCGCACCCCCGTTCATTCCATTCATCATCGTTCCGTTTCGCTCCTCCATTCCCTCCATCAACAGCCCCCTCGCTCTCTTCCTCGTCTCATCCTCGGCATCCACATCAATGACCTCATTGGGCCTCCCTGCTTTCCGACTCTGGTCCCCCTGCGGCACCTCCCCCCTCCTCTCTGCAGCCGCTTTGTTGACCTCGTAAGGAGACGGGGTGAAGTCTGCCGACTGAGTGAAGAAGTCCCGATCCTTCGACGCTTGGGCAAAGGGGAACAGCTTGAGGGCGTGCATGGGACGACGGTCAGCGCTCGTTGCTACCCCCACAGAGCCCAGACAGATGAAACGGGAAGCGTGGCCTGCAGTGTGCACACATACACACAGACTCATATTGGACATGAATGAAAAGAAAAGAAAAGGATACACCCAAGTGCAGAGGGAGTATGTCTCTTTGCTTCTCTAAGCGTGACGACTTTGAGGCGCGGACTGAATGAAGAGATGGCCCACAGAGGAAACTCATCTTTCCCTTATGCCTTTCTTCGTGTACATCATGTAGACACGGAGGGACGAGACAGGCTGGCATACGTGCAGGGCATGGAAGAGGGGCTGACTGAGGCACGACGGGAAATATCAAGAGGCATTACCGAAGAGCACGCAGAAGAAGAAAAGCCGCGCACCCTTTACACACACAGTGCACAGTTAGTGTCACATTGGACCGGACCCACCTCCGACAGGGCAAATGAATGGAGGACGGGAGAAAAAGAACCCTCCTCCCGCCACTATGTGGTACCTCGGTTCGATCGTCCTGGCCACTTCAGCAATGATGTTGGACCTGCACACACCCACGCCCGCAGCGTTCGATTCACGTGACGAAAAATAAGCAAACACCTTTTCAGTCTGATGACGAAGGAAAGCGATCGGAAAACGCAACACGGGCGCGAAGCGTAATCCTCCGTGAGGAGAACTCTCTCGGACGGACGAGTGTTGTCTGTCACACACAGAAAGAAAAAATCGATACGAGACGATGTATCCAGCAGAGTTTTTCTAACAATAACTGACTCTAGCGATGCTCGGACGGGAGGGGGAAGGTACTCATCAACTTTCTTTGTCATGTCCGGAGGGAGTCCGCCCATCACCCCAGAGGGCCACTCGCACGTGACCAGCAGGTCGATCCCTCCCCCATCCCCATGCGTGCCCTTCTCAGCGTCCACTGCTCGAATCAGAGACAACAGTGCTCGACGGGTGAATCTTCCACCTTCAAATTCATTCCTGCTGTCATCAAACTGCGGCTTTCCAGCCTTCCTTCCGCAAAGGAAGGCGACTCGAAAACCATGGAGCATCCGGACTCCTGCTGCTCCCAGGAAATGGACGTTGCCTCCCAAATGTGATCCACCTGCTGTTTGCTTCTGTGACACAAGAGTGGCAACCTGCTCACTGCCGTCAATGAAATACACCGGGATTGGCATTTCCTTGGTTCCGCAAATGAATTCACTCAGTTCATTCCGCCCAGCATGTTCCCCCAGTAAGTCACCAACACAAATTGCAAAAGCCATCTTGTGCTTCGATATGGCCTTATTAATCAAGTTCAGGAGATCTTGCATCCTCCCTTTGACGTTCCCCACCAACAGCATCCCAATCTTCTCAGGCTCCTTCTGCGCCATCTTGCCGCAAACGTCGATTAACGCGAGAGCCTCGAGAGCAGGACTCTGCTTAGATTTTGGTCCCGGAAGACGCAGGCAAAGAAGGAAAAGACTGCTGCAACCTAAGGTCACTCGAACATCAGACTCGGTGACCTCGGAACTTCGGCTGCTGGACCAGCTGACGGCATGAATGTTTAATTCGAATTAAGGAGAGAGATTCTTGAGGAGAGCTGCTTTCAACAGGATGGTTCAAGGATGGTCAGACTGGAGCATGGTTGGTGCGAGCGGCTTGTGGGGCACGATTGGGGCACGTTTCGAAAATTAATGCATGCATGACCCGTATTGACGCCTTTCGAAATCCGAAGCCTGGCGCCGAAGGCGTCGGGCCCACGCATGCAGTCTCTCTTGATGAGACCTCTGCTTTCCATAACAGGGATCAGTACGGCCCTTTCCAGCCGGCATCTCTCTTGGGGCGGGAGCTGTCCACACAGCTCTCCCACGATCGGGAGGTGTTTGTGCAGGGAGGGGCTGAGTAGGCAGCATAGGCGTCTACGCCGTGAGAGTGTTTTTTTTTAATGGTTTGTTTCGTTTTTGCATGCATATGGTAGTCAACTTCGATTCTGATGGTATATGGTTTTCTTTGTTGGTTTTATGTGCCCTCTTTGTGTATTAGCATGTTCGTCTGTGATCCGTGGGGCCTTTTTTATACGTGTTTGAGAGCTCATTCGGTTTTTTGGATCTCTTTGTATTTCGTACGAGGAGTCTGCTCCATGTTTTCTCTTCATATCGAAAGCTTCTCACGTTCTTGTGGACAATGACGGGAGCTTGAGCTTGAGCTTTATGCTCATCTGTACATCCTGTTTTGTACTCGATTTGGCATTGTCTTTCCTGGTTCCCTTTCGTGCGTGTGTTGTTCTTTGGTGTGTTCTGTTCTTCGGCATTTCTTCGTCATGTGTCGTCGTGCAACGCCGTGTTTCTGCTTGAGCATGCCACCGCGGAGTTCGTTTTCCCGTATTTCACTGATTGATTGCTGCGGCCCAGTCGTATTATCAAGCCGCCCTAGGGTTTTTACGGTGCTCTGACTTTCCAGCTCCTAGCGTACCTATGCATGTCGAACTTCACCGGTGTTTTATACCGGGCGGTGAACTCTGTGATGATGAGACCATATAGAAAATTGTAATGTCCCTACGGGATATGCCATGGCCGCCCCCAGGGGTGAGATACGGTAAGAGTACTGAGAGGTGCGTCCATAATCGTGGTACATACATACAACAGGTTCCCCTTCCCATATTATTAATAACATATTAATATGGTGCATGACAAAACCCTCAATTATACTGTCCTACCTTTCGACGCCGTCCCGCTGCCGCCGTCCGGTCCTTCTCGCATTCGCGCCACCTTTGCTTCGATCGCCCGCCGCTGCGTTCTGTCTGTCTGACCCCGGGCCTGGAAAGCTTGTCTTTGCATTCGCGTGGGGACCGGGCTTTAAAGAGTTTGCGCTCAGCCGTCTCCCAACGCTGAGCTCGTTCATTTCGTTTAGCCCATCGTAAGTCTGTCCTGTCTTAGCATCGCTAGTTCAAGTTCAACTTCAAACTGTGAATCTCTCGCCTCTATGGAGGGCTAAGGATCTATTTATATCTAATCTTTTAGCTGACTAAAATCTTCAGACTAAGCTAAAGTCTAGAGAGTTTACGGATTCGTCTCTCTGTCTGGGTGTCGTTTCTGGTCTAGCTCTCCATCTGTCCTGCCGCTACCTCCAAGGCAGCAGGAAGTTACTACATGTGGTAACGCCAGTGAGAGGCTAGGGGGGGGCACTTCAGCTGGTTATACTGTGGTTACTGACCCTACACCGCCCCCCTACAATGTGTGACATGTAACCTAGCATGTAACCATCAGTCAAAAGTGGTGCCAATCGATTAGTTACGTTTGGTTACTTATAAAACTGGCTTCAAGATTGTTAAACAATTCAGGTTATGATCAAAAATGATGAAAAATAATGTTTCACACTCACTTTGCCCCCAAACCCCCCGTAACCGGGTAACCCGTAACCTTTTTTGACCTCCCTCAAAAATGAAGCAACCTCCCTCAAGAAGCATTCAAACGTGTTCTAAACATCATTTTAAATATTTTTAAAAGTTAAAAATTTGGTCGGTTACTGAGTTTAAAATGCTCGTAACTGGGTAATCTGTAACTTCTTTGTGTGACAAAGATAAAAAGGGGGTAACCCAAAGTAATCACGTAGCCTACACTTTAAAAACATCAGATTTCGATGTAACTTAACAAAGTGGAGCTCCAGGTTGCCGGACTGGCTCGCAAAAATTTGTTTTTGTTCACATTATATGTTATTTTAGGCTCAAAATCTACCATAACCTTCCAAAGTGCTCCCCCCTAGGTGAGAGGCGACTACTTCCCTCTGTTTTAGATTGAGTTGTCGCCTCGTTTTCTTCCATCTTCTTTCGGGAAGAGATCGAGTGTGCGTCGATCTATCTTTCTGTTATCAACCGCTGTGAGACCCCTTACGTCCCGTGTCAGCTGGCTGGAGCTCTCTTTTCTTGTTCTTCTGGTCTGGTGGGAACTTTTCTTTCTTGGTTCTTCGGGGAGAACCTGAAGACGGGAGACAAAAATTGTTGTGGAGTCGGAAGAGACTGGAGACGGGAAGAGATCTCTTTCTTGCGAAGACTGGACAGGAGCTTGGAGACGATCGGCCTTGCCAACTATAAGCAGACTGGAGAGAAATAGGCAGTTGGTTTCTTGTTTCTGTATGTGTTGACTGGCTGTTTTATCTCTGTCTTCAGTATGAGAGAAGACTGATCCCCTTCGCTTGCCTTGCTGTGGTTGCTTGCTTGTCTGCCCGGGTCTGACTAACCTGTGTGGCGGGCAAACACCAACCGTCTACCTTTGCTCGTTAGACTGGTTATCCAGCGACTTTGGTAGGTCGGGCAGCACGAAGACGCATCTTTTTACTTTGAGTGAGATAGTTCGTGCAAGCATGTGCATTTATGGTGTGGCTAAGAGTACTGCTGTCCTTGGATGGATGTGAGATGACATGAAAGCATTTGTTGAGAGAGAGAAAACAGTAAGACTATAGTAATGTCTGTATATCCGATGTATGTCAGGGAGACAGATAAGGGAACGAAGAGAAAGAGTTGCATAAAGGAGAAGCCAGGTATCTCAAGCATAAAGAAGAATAGGGGGGGGGCGGAAGGGAATAAGCCTTAGGGGGGGAGAGCCAATGAGAGCTGGTATAGCAGGGGGGGGATAAGGGGGGGGGAGACCCGGTATGCCAGGAGGGCGGAAAAAGGTGGGGGGGGAAGGGAGAGGGGAACGCGGACGTCAATGACCGCAAGAAGGGAGAGTGAAATGCGGATGTTAACTGCCACAAGAAGAGAGAGTAAAACATGGAATGTTAATGGCCATACAAGAGGGGTAAAAGCGACTCAGAGCCTCTGTAAATGGCTATGAGCGACTCGAGCCTCCATTAATGGCTATGAGAGGCCAGGGCTTCATAAATACCCAGCCGCCTGCCAGAACAGAGTGGACTCCAAAGTAGGACTTAGTGGAATTTAAAGTGACTTTTAAATTTACTATATTCTAGCTTCATTATAAAGTAAAACTGGGTTACGTAAAGCAATCTAAAGTTTTTTAGAGCATTTAAAATCGTTACTTCTGTGTGAATCTGCTCAAATATGCTCAAAAGATTGGTTGATTAGCTAAGGTGCATAGTAGGAAAAATTATGATCACCGCGGCACATGGAAGTTAGTGAATGTTACCTGCAAAGAAATACACAGGCACAACACTAATGGATATGCTCAACAGCAACGTTTTGCGCTGCCAATCAAGTACAAAGAATTGCTTCTTCTGCAAGGAAAACAGTGCAGGAAGGAGGGCTTCACAGCTAGGCTGGTCAGACCGGACAGGAGGCGGTCAGTAGGGGTTGGACAGGATTCCGAAGAACAGAGCGCAAAGACAATATAATTCTATTCACAAAGAACTCATACTACATGGTGTAAAAGCTTGCAAATCGTTCTGCGTGTATCAATGAGAAACTGTGAAAAAGAAGAACAAGTCTGTAGGTAGATCCAGATGTTCAAAGGGAGACCAGTACGGAGTGCCACAAATGAGAGAGGATGAGTGAGTAAGAAGCACTTGCATCGGGATAGTATGGACGGCTTTAAAAGACTGACACACATGGAACAAGTGGAAGACATTCAAATGCATGAAAGCTAAGCGATTCGTCTGGGTAGAAAAATGTCTGGCACGACTGAGGGCTGTGCAAAGCTTCAGAACTAGGCTTCAGAAGAGGCAGTCAAAAAATGGAGGCTCCAGCAGACTCTCCATTGACCCTCTCTCAGTGACCTCCCTTGTGCGTTTCTGTCAAACTCCTAGCAGAACAAAGAAGCTGAATGCTAAGTAAATCATCATACAAAGCGAGAGAGCAAGCCGCGCTTCCTTAACTGACCTGTAGGTGTTCCCAAGTCTCCGTCCACCAACACCTGCAAACACGGAGGGACGGGCGTTCACGCTTTGTGCAGTCAAGGAAGCACTTCTATCCAGCTTATTCTGCACGCACAAGGTCCCAAGGAAAAAACCAAGAGCCTAAGAAGCAGCGGGTCCGGACAGGCTGACCTGGGGGTTGACCGCAGGGCTCCCAAGACTGTAACCTGCAAGGAAAGAGTAAGGAGAGCGATGAGGGCGCAGTACTTTAATACTTAGATAAGGCCGGCAGCCCTTCCCCACTTAAACAGGAGGAGAAGCAGCAAGCAGGAAGACGTTGGAAACAAGACTAAGATGGCTGGTGTCCACTGAACCCACCTCCAAGCTCCACTTCGTGCCGATCCGAGGTGACCCAGCAACTGTTGTTGTAGCCATCTCCTCCAGAGCCCCGAAAGTGCACTCCCCAAAAAAAAGTTAAAACCAAGAAAACGCTCTGTCGGCTTTTGTTCACACACTCGCTCTCTCTGTCTCTCTTCGTTTATTTCTATTTACCCACAGGCCCTAGCGGCTTGAAGTTCTGTTTACACACTGAGTCTTATTTTTTTTTAGTGACAGGCTGTCTCTATTCATTCAGGTACCCACACGCCCATGTAAATATCTTCTGCTGATATACTTGTATGAGTCCTTGTCCTTCATTCGCCCACACACCCAACCAGCTCCTGTTTACCTAGCCTGTTCACACTGGTTCATACACTGAGGCTTAAAGTCTCACTTTCCCTGTCTGTCTTCATGCACCCACATCATCGTGACGCCCCAAACGGCTTCTGTTTACACACTTGCTTGCTCTTCATGTCTCTCTTCATTATTCTTTATTGATTCACTATATGAGGCCCAAGCGGCTTCTGTTCACACACTTGCTCTCCTTGTATCTCTTTGTCTCTCTTCATTCACCCATATACCCAAACGGTTTCTGTTCACACACTTAGTGACACTCTCTCTGTCTCTCTTAATTCATCAGCAGGCCTAAGCGGCTTCTGTTCACGCACTTGATATCTCTTTATTCATTCACAGGCCTAGCCATAGGCCTGAGCGGCTTTTGTTCAATGACACATAATTGATCCATCTTCATTCATCCACGGGCCTAAACGGCTCCTGTTTCTAGCTTCTGTTCACACACTCGTTCTCCTTATCTCTCTTTCTTCGCCCGCATACCCAACCGGCTTCTGTTCACACACTCGCTCTCCTTGTATCTCCTTGTTTCCCTTCATTCACCCACATGCCCAAGCGGCTTCTGTTCACACACTCACTCTCTTTGTATCTTTTTGTCTCCCTTCATTCATCTACATGCCCAAACGGCTTCTATTCACACACTTGTTCTCTCTGTCTCTCTTTACTCATCCATAGGCCCAAGCGGCTTTTGTATATTTCTGTTCATACACTTGATCTCTCTTCATTCATCCACAGGCCTAACCAGCGGCCCAAGCGGCTTTTCTTCAATGACATATAATTGATCTCTCTTCATTTATCCATGGGCCCAAGCGGCTTCTATTCATACACTCGTTCTCCTTGTCTCGCTCACACGCCCAAACAGCTTCTGTTCACAAACTTATACATACTCATAAACATGCTCACTCCCTTTGTCTCTCGTCATTCATCCACCTGCAGGCCTAAGCGGATTCGGTTACTGCACACACTTCCTTTCCATGCCCCTCTAAGACTTTCTTCATGCACCTGCACGCCCAAACATTCACCCACACGCCCAAACGGCTTCTGTTCACACACTCGCTTACCTAGCTTTATCCACAGGCCCAAACGGCTTCTGTTCACATCTCTCCCTCTTGAACTCACCAAGCGCTGGACCCATACACGGTGAGCCTCTCCACAATATTTCAAAGCGAATACTACAGCATCCACAACGACACACACTATATATAGACAATATTTTGCGTCCCAAATCCTTAAGTGGAGGTAGAAAGAAGTCGAGAAACCAGGTGCTGAAGAACGACAAGAGGGGCTAAGTAGAGAGAAAGAAGACGGGTAAAAAGAAGTTCCTGCAGATCAAATTAACCCTTTTTCCTCTTTGTCAAGCGCACTCAGTCATGGTGCGGCTTACTCCTAACTGTGTAAAGCGGCATGTCTTAACTTGCCACTGAGCTTGGTAGCATAGTCAAACAACGGAGTAATTCAGAACAGCTTCACTTATAGACGGTGTGCTTTATCGCCTTCCTTAAAAACTATACAGATGATCAAATCTATATATACAATTCCCCTCCATATATGTTTTTGCATATGTACCGATACATCGAAGTTAGACAAAAGGTGCATGCATGTTCGCCATGCACGTGCTATACAGTTGCCGGAAAGTGCGGGTCCCGAAAGGTAAATGTAACCCGATTTATTGGTAATTCGACTTTTTTTTTTCATAGGTGCGGCTAAGGGCCTCCACAGATACCATGGCCGGGAGCCACGGCACCAGTTCGAAATACCAAAATTTGAAGTCTTGTTAGCTCGGCCACGTTCGCCAGGAGGAGAGTTCGCCGGAAGAAACGGAGTACATACCGTCGTCGGAGTCGTCCGAACAGTCGGACGACGCACACATGCGTCTTCTCCTCTGATTGCGGTACTGCATCTCGAACGCGATCGCACGGAGAGCTGAACTCTTAGCATCCGGACCCTGTGCGAGTACGTCATGCATCTCCTGCAAGAGCGGCTCGGCTTTCTCAAGCAGACGCGAGATACGAGCAGAGGTGTCGAGAGCGAGAACATCCCGCAGGAGGGCGATCGAAGCTTCTTTCTTGCTCACTGCTGAAGTGAGCAGAGTCTACCTGTTCGAACCTTGCCCTTCTTCTACGTCTTCAAAAAGATCCTACGCTTCCTCATCGAGCTCAGATGCACGAAGAATTGCAGAAGCGATACGAACTTCGGTGTTGGGGGGGGGGGGGGNGGGGGGGGGGAGGGCCTCGCGGGTGTCGACGAAGGGGAGAGGGACTGTGCCTAAGACTGACGATTCAGTGTCAACCGTTTCGGCGTTCCCCTCTCCCTCTTGCTGCTGCTGCTGCTGCTACTGCTGTGGTTTTTGGAATTTGATCGTGTACGGCAGGATGTCTATTTCGATCTGTTCAGGCGACACTTTCAGATTTTAGATCGATGGCCAATCGGAAAGGCCGTCTACGCAAGCGGCCGTGGGTTCCGCATCGTTTTTGTCCGCTTTTAGAAGCTTTCTTTCACTTTCTTTTCTGTCTGTAAAGACAGATTCTTCTGTTGAAAAAAGGGGGAATGGGGTTTGTATAACCTGAAGCGACTTTGCAACGTTCTGTCTGCTTGGAAAAGCGGACAAAAATGAGGTGGCGTTCTCGACATTGGTTTTAGTAAGCTCCCGGCTCGTTTTTGCTCTCCGCGGCCCTTTCCCGCCAGTGTACTTCCTCTTTGGCTGGTTAGTTGCCTTGTTCTGCATGGAAGCCTTATCTTATATATATTAAGGTCTCGATGGGTATATGCACGAATGTCGATCTACAAAGATAACACGTATTCAGATAAGTTTTTTGTCCACCACGTGACTCCTAATGATCAAACCCACAGTCTTGGTATTGTTCAGGGCAGTGCCATACGCATGTTTGTCTCTCTCTCTCTCTCTCTCTCTCTCTCTGTGTGTGTGTGTGTGTGTGTGTGTGTGTGTGTGTATGTGTGTGCAAGTGGAAGTCTTTCTCACTCTGCGTCGCACCTAATTAATTGGGTCGCTCCATCCCATCCAGAGACGTGTTTGAACTAGTGTTTGATTGCTGAATATCCCAGAATTCATCGGCGGAGGAGGGTATTTAAAAACTCTCTTTCTCTTACTCTCACTCTCTCTCTCTCTCTCTCTCTCTCTTTCTTTCTTTTTCTCCCTCCCCTGGCCTTCTCCCTCTCCCGCTCCCATTATATTTCTCCCTCCCTCCCTCCCTCCCTCCCTCCCATCTGCCTCCCTCCCTCCACCCAAAGTCCGCCCCACCCGCAACCCCTCTCTCACTTTATCATTCTGTCTCTCTCTTTCAGGCTTTCAGAAAAATTTCTCTTCTTTGATCGATGTTGATTCGAACCGGGGTTTTGACTCCCAAATTTATTTTACTGATATTTGCGTTGCTTTATACTTTTTATTTGAAAGCTGAGGCGCCCGAGAGTGTCTCTGAATCTTTTGCCTCTTTTATTGGGGAGCTTCTTTGCTTTGTTGAAACAATGAAGGAACTCGGAGTCAATGAATGCCCGGTGTATGGTGCACCTCTAAATACAAAGTATGTTTCGTATAAAAAGAAATTGAGGTGACGTTTTCTTTGTAAAACACATTAAAACACACTGTCAATCGTGTGCTCTTGATGCCAGACGTTCGTTACAACTGGCACGGGAGGAGAGATGCCCTTATGCAGCGACAGTCGCTGCGAAACGCGCTTGAATGTTGATATATAGGATCAATTCGTAGCTAGCCTGAGTTGACTGTCCTTTGGGGAGGTTCGGCGACGCTCTATATAGCACCACTGTGCATAAATATGCACTGTCATGAATGTTTTACATGGGTGTTTTTGTTTGGTTATGATGTGGTGTGTGAATAGTGTAAATAGTTCACTATTCACCCTAGTCAGATCTTACAATTTAAAAAATGACTTCATACCTATCGGAATAGTTTACTAGTCTCTGAATAGCTTACTATTCTAACAGTTTAAAAATATACCCGACCTATAGATGAAGATAAGAAAAGACAAGAACCAGGCAAAGACGATCTCTAAGTCAGGACCCAGCCTCCGTGGCCTAGTGGTTGGGACGAGAGGCTCGGGCCGAGAGGTCCCGAGTTCGAGTCCCACTATCGGCAGAATTCTAAAATCTAAGCATCCAAATAAAGCACGGTCTAAAATCGATAGAACTGAATAAGACCTGCTCTAAAATCGAAGATAGAAAGAAGCGCGGTCAGAAATCGAGATATCAAATAGTGTGCGGTCTGAATTCGAATAACCGTCAGACCAAAAACTGCATAATGCGCGGTCTGAATTCGAAGTACCCGAATACCACGCGGTCGAAGCTTACAATACCTAATTTTACCTGGTCAAATTCCGTACGGTTTGAATTCAAATTTAAGCGCGGCAATTATTCGGCTCTGAAATCGAATAATCGCCCGGTCTGAATAGACTGGTGCATCTGCAAAATCGGATCACGTAAGAAAAATCAAAATCCAGATTTCCCCGAGAAGACCTCCGAGGTCGTCGGTCATCTCGGGAGGTCCGACACCATCAGAATTGCCTTTCTGAAACCAGCTTCCAAACTTGAGCAAAAATGCGAAGATCTGCACTCGATATTGCTGTGAAATTGATTGATAAGCGATCAACCTTAGCGCCATAGATTGAACTCTCTTGAACCTAACCTCTGACTCTACAGACACTTAGACTATCTTGGAGCCTCACTAGAGTCTGACTAGCGCCACTTCCCTTGGTCTATTCTGAAGGCTTCCTGTAGTTGTAGCTCTTAATACTTTGGGAGGCTGGGGGGGACTACTGGCATACATTTCTTAGATGACTTGCCTAACACTTCAATCACACAACAACTTATCGTAGTAAACTTTGAATTGACTCACAACTTTATTAATACGAGTCACAATTAATGACGGATTAAATCCATAATATCCCAGGATTCTTATCTATATACTGTATTAAATGTTATATGTGTGCTGCATCTTTCTGTTTCATTTAGATTTTTAGATGCTAGCTTCATCATACTAAATACTATATAGAATGCAGAGTATGATAATGATGATTGGTGCTTAATATTTTTTAGATTGAATTAAGCCGGTGCATATAATTCGTAGTGACCAGATTTGATTTGATTTGAAGTGGGGGTTAACGTTAAATCAAATCTTAGGCCTGAGAGACTTTAGCTTGATAGGGCCTATCAAATCTACTTCAAATCTGACCTTTTAACCTCAAATCTCTAGGATAACTCAACTCTTAAATCAAGATGACTCTCTAGGATAACTCTAAGATAAAAACTTATGTAAGCTCTTAGCTTTGACAATGGCTCATTAATTTTAAGAGTCTTAATTTAGGCTATTTAGCTTTTAGTCTAGTTTTTAGTGATTTTCTTGTCTCTAAGGCTTTGAACCCGGCTTTCCAAGATTTGCTAGTGGTGTCGACTGTGCCATGTCGTCTTCAGTGATGTCGAGAGTGAGCTCTAAACTTCAACCTCAAATCTACTTCAAATTTGGTCAGATTTAAGCTTGAAGCTCAAATCAAATCTGATCACTAATAACTCGGCGGTAAATCATTTCTTAGGCTCCTTGGCTCTGGCTAACTAGACTGCCAACCCCGTCTTACTAAACTGAAAGTAATTTATTCTATACAGAATTTTATTCAAAATTAATCTAGAAATTAATTGAATTTAATTGATACCATAGTATAGTTAGACTATGAAAAAGTGCTAGAAAAAATAATTTCAATGACAACATCAGCATTGCTTCAATTTAGCATTCAAACCTCATAAAGCTCTAGCGATTGAACTGTTAGTAATTCGCCAGGTAATATACGTTACAGTATATACTCTTGAAAAACCCCGGCCGAGAAATTCATAGAGTATAAAAGAACCAATTCTTCACGTAATTGATCACACTGTTGACCAAACGTTTCCAGAAATTATGAACAGAAGGGGCAGCTTGAGCACTGGCAAGCAGTGCGGAAGTCGCTGTGGCGATCGATGGCTAGATAGAACACGCGAGAGGAATCAAACAACGAAAAATCAGCAAGGTAGAGAGACGACGAAAAGACAGACCGTTGAAGACATTGTGTACAATAAAAAACGATGGAACAAGATGAAAGGCCTCGAAAAGATCTGTCCGGCGTATTAAGATCAATTGAGATGAAAAAAGCTCTACAGTTCTACATGCCAGGAGAACTTGAAGAGAGAAAGATCTAATTTCCTAGATACGACCTCACCCCCGTCGCTTTCTGCTGGAACCTCTTTTCCTCAGCTGCCCATTCAGGCTCGATCTCTGAATTGACTCTACCACGATCATTCAATGAGGTTGAGGTGCTACCTCAAAGCACGGTTGGGAGTCTGTCATTGCCAGGTGTCCGTTTTTCCCTTTTTCTTTCCCCACACACACCGTCGTCATTCGTTTGGTCTGGCTGTGCTGTGCTGTGCTGTGCTGTGCAGGCCCTCGCCCGCCCACAGATTTATTTCCTGTTTTGGTAATTCTCCCACCGGATTGACTCATTTTCTCCAATGTGTTGGAATTGATGAAAAAAACCGCAAACAAGAAGAAAGGCATACTTTCTTTTCTACGGCTTTCGGAGGTCCCCTCTCTAAGTCTTTCTGTCGATCCCTCGCTTGCGCGTTTCGCTGATGAGATGAGTCAGACAGCCCGTTTTCAATTTTTTCCGGCTCCTCCGACTAAATCTCTCCTTCGATCGTCGTTCCATCGGACTTCCGATGAATGAATGAATGAATTATTTTCCTCTCCCAGTCTTGCTGGATTGATGATCCCTTTGCCTCCTCCTCCTCCTCCTCCTCCACATCTTTTGCTTCTTCTGAGTTGCTCGCTTCTCTTCATGCCACTCTTTCTTTCTTACTTACTTTCTGTTTTTCTTTCCCTTCGTCTTTCCCACACCCTGCAGGATCTTTCTTTTCCCCTTCTTCCTTCCCAACCCTGTGAACCGTCTAACAGAAAACCATCATTGAATGACAAACAGGACCAGGAGAGTGTCCCAGAGAGCGCACGTCTCGTAACCACAAAGTGAAAGGTTCCGAGTTGCTTACAGCTTGGTCGACGGCCTTTGCTGCTTCCCTACAACAAACAGACAGACAGGCTGACAGACAGACAAAGACAGAGGAAGAAACTGGAGAGACAGTCAGAAAAAGAGAAAGAGAAAGAGAAAAAGGCCACTACACTTCCTCATGTGGTTCATGTGAAGCCAGAGAGAGGAAGCAATCAACGTCTACAGATAGGGCAAAGAATTTGGACTTTCTTGCTTGAATTCTGCAGGTGTCCCTTTTGGCTTTCTCACCTGACTAGATATTTCCACACACCGAGCCACGCTCTCCTTTCATACTCGGAACGAGAGAGAACATTCTCTCCCCCTTCCTCCCTTCTCTTCTCAGTCTGCCGAGTCGCTCTTCGTCAGAACTGTTTCCAATTTAAATGGAGAGAAGGGGTGACCGTCTGCTTTGAAGAATTTGTTCTGGAACTCAACCCTGCAGGCAGGCAGACAGGAAGAGCATTGAAATTACTATTCAAACACACAGCCACGTTTCGAAAAAAACGCAACAGAAGGGACGCACAGGTCTCTCTCTAAACCGCTACGAAACGCCCTCCAACCGATGCCTGTCAAACCCAGACGTTCCTCCAAAAACACTCCCACAGGACCCCTTGAGACGACAGAGAGGCATCGCGCTCTCACAGAGCTCTCTTAAAGAAGACCGGCCACATAAATAACTTGTCAACAGGGCCCCGACTACAAAAAAGACAGCCGAGGAAGCCCCTGTACCTACCATTGCAGCCGAAGTGCATGAAGGAAGCACTCGAGGACATCCATACAGAGGAGCACACCGAACGTGATCGCCATGAAGATTGCGAAAGCCACGTAGATCTGCAAACAGATCGATGGCAAAAGCATCCACACGTGGGAATCACTTCAAAGAGACCAATTAGGATTCGTCGGTAACTCAAGAACAACATCGAGCTGCAGACATGAGAATGATCCATGTTTGTCTTCTCCCACAGAAAAAAGAGGATGAAGATAAACACTGCACGCGCGCTTCGCAGTTTGGTGCAACCAGATCACAGCACGACGGATAGAAGAGGACATCGCGGAAAGGCAATCCTCTCGCCCTCTATCTATCTTTCTATCTATCTATCTATCTATCTATCTCGCGCGCGCGCACGCACGCACACACACACACACACACACACACACAAAGCGAAGGCCGCACACCCCTATCCTTCTTGATCCCCGCTTTTGTTCTCCCCTTTTTTGGCCAGCCCGAGCCAAGAAACTGCCTAGCTGTCGATTACTGACCGCCAGAGGTTTGAGGATGGAGTCAGGCATCGACATGGCTGCCCCCACGCACTTGTCGAAGAACACCAGAGAGAGCTGTTGGTGTGCAAGCGAGAGGGCCCAGAGACGAAGGTAGGACGCCGTGTTGGAAACTGTACCCAGAACAAATTCGATCGTCTCAATCACCTGCACGCAGAAACAGACAGAGAGATGCTCGGCAAAGCTGTACTGAAAACACAGACTGTCTTCCTCTCGCACCCAAATTGCACGGACGAATCATAGAGGCACACCCTCTTCCACGCACACCTGTCGACGAACGCCAACACGCACACGCGTTCCAAGAGGGGCATCAATCCGAACCTCACACAGCTCTCTGTGATTCCTCTCCCTATTTGTACAGCCAGCCAACATGTCCTCTCATACAAGATCTGTTTCTCGAAGGACCGCATGCAGGCTGCACGGGCGTGTGTCCACCTGTGCACTCACTCATCTGATTCTCCAAGACCAGCAACATGGCGCATCAACCCGAGGTTGAGAAAAGGGAGTCCGCATTTCGACATAAATATTTGTGTGTGTGCGTGCGTGAGTGTGCATTCTGTCAGAGAGCCGCCTTAATTCTCCCCCAAGCTGCTGACCTGATGAATGAATATCTCCCCAAACTCAAACTCCTCTCCCTCTTCCCCGTGTTCCCCCCCAACCACCTCCCCCCCTTCCCCCCCATGGGCAGTGACATGAGCCCCCACCGCCCCCCCCCGAGGGCCCCCACTGGCTGCAGACGGCGCCTCAGGGTGCACACGCGCGCCCCCTCCCGCAGCCCCCTCTTCAAGCCTGTGATAGGCACCCCCCCCTGCAGGTACAGGACAACCAGAAAAGAATGCACAAGTCAATTTGCTGAGATCAGATTCGCGACGAAAGAGGCATTCAGTGGAAAATGGGTATCCACAGAACTTTTTTCCAGAGGCACACACACAAAAAGGGACAGCTCCAACCTGTTGTCGACAACCAAATGAGGGACTCAGTGGGGTGGTGTTTCGCGGATTCACTCAGCTAGACAGACGGGCTGACAGACAGTCTGAATGAAGGAGGAGAGGCAGACCGACAGAGCGTCCAAGAAGTGCCGTCGGACGCAAGAACTAATGAACGAGTAAACACCCCGCTTCCTTATTTCTCCTCTCGGCCTGCCTCTTCGTTTGACCTCGAATTTCAGATTGCCCCCTCCATCCCTCCCCCCCTTCCGAACTCACCCTCGTCCCCCTCCCCCCTGGGTTCCCTCCTTCCCCCTCCTCGTTCTCCTCTCTGCTTTACCGAATGGGCAATCAGCAAGATGATCGGCTTGGGGAAGAGCATAATCGGGACGGCACACACAGCAGCCAGCAGTAACCACTGCACAGAGAAAGAGAAGGGGTGAGGGAGGACACACGCACACATGCTCACTGGAAGAAACGAACGGCGGTGGGGGACAGAAAAAAGAGGGGCGGACGGGCAGGCAGACGTACCAATGGGTGGTCTGTCGCCCAGAAATCCAGGCTGAGGAAGAAGAAACACAAAACGCCCCAAGCTCGAGTCCCTTCTCTCGCAAAATCGACATCGAGCCAGGCGGACTAAAGGACAAAAGAATTTTCTGCCTGACTGCCTGCCTGCCTGACTGACTGATTGAATTGCTCCCTGATTCGGTATCAGTTGATTCTCTGGATCGACAGGCTTCACGAGGACCATGTTGATCATCGACTGGATCAGGGCTGCACTCCATCATGCATGCACTCATGCGTTCATGCACTCATGCGTTCATGCAATCAGAACGGAAGAGGAAAGAGGGATTTTCGATTGTTTGGCAGAAGGACGCTTTTTGCATTTATCGCTTTTCCAATGTCTCTGTGCACCAAAACAGACAAGAGAGGGGACACAGAACACAAAAGGCAGCCCCCCGGGAATCCATCCCCTCATACAGAAAGATAGAAAGAGAGAATGAAAGAGAGCCGGATAGGGCCAGAAACCACCCTCACAGCTCTCCCCTCTTCTCCCCATCATCCTTCCCCGACCCACCAGGGAACTTCGCATTCGGGTCATCAGTTGACTGGAGCCACTTGTACACAATCAGAAAGTCCATGTACCTGCATGTGTGCAGACAGGTAGGGACTCATGCATCCACGCGTGTATTCATGCAGCGTTGGTGCACTGGTGGAAGAAGGAATGTGCCACATTACCCTCCGACATGTCTGCTTCATGAGGTTTTTTCTGAGCTCCGACGAAGCCCCGACAGCACCCGCGGAAGAGTGGAAGCTTGATATTTTCTTTTCTTCTTTCTTCATTTCTCTTTGTTGTTTAGGACCACAAATTCTGATGGAGAAAATGAGAGAGATAGCAGAGCTGGCAAAGCGGGTGAAAAAAGGACCTGGCGCGACTGTGTTGAACGCAGGTTTTTTGGGGATTCAGGAAGCAGAGGAAGTCATCGGGACGGAAGCAAACACAAAAAGTATAGGAAGTCAATGAGAGACACTCAAAAAGAGAGAGAGACACAAGAAGAGAGAGACGCACAAGAAGAGAGAGACGAACAAGAAGAGAGAGGCATACAAGCACACAAACACCGGGGCAGCGAGACTGACCCAAACAGACAGGTCATGAAAGTTATTTGTGGAAGAAACTCGAACACGAAGTCGAGCACCGATCTTGCGTGCAACGTGTTTCCCCCCTTCAAGAAGACTCCCACCGTCATTTGCGCAACACCCACCTGCACGGATCTCTCACACCAGCACGCACAGGGCACACAAGCCGCTGCCTCAAACACGTAGAGGAAAACTCTAACGAATATGGGATAGGAGCAAAAACAGCGAATTAATTGACTTCCTCGAAAGGCAACCATCAATCAGTATGCATGGATGAGCCCTCGCTGCTTCGGAGCATCACGTCTCAGCACGGAGACGGGAACTCCTTTCACTTTTCGTTTCCATGGGTGAAGTCCAATGTGACTTCTCCCATCTGCTCATCCCTCAGCTTCAGCCCCCGCCCCTCTTTTTGTTGCCAGGCATTGGTTGACTGACTTGCTGACTGACTGACTGACTGACTCACTGACAATGACTGAGAATTTCATCTTGAAGGAATTCAAAAAAACGAGTTCGTTCGTCGCCCCCTTCCACGCAGGGTCGAGACCGAACACGTAGGGCCCCCCTTTCCGGAACATCTGCAGACAGAGAGAATACACGGAAGGAAGGCAGAAACGACGAGAAAGGGGTTTACGGTGCAGCTAGAAGGAAGACTCATCAGACAGTGCCTCATCAAAAAAGGATCGTTACCTTGCTCCATTACGATAGCATCGCGCAAGGAAACACCAACAGCCTACGCCCCACACATCCGTCAAGAAAGCTGTCTGTCACACCGGCCCCTCCCTTCTTCCACTCACGTCCTCCGGATTTTTGGGATCTGTTGTCCACTGCGACCCGAAGAGGTTGATCCCGATCGCCATGAACTCGTTGTACATGAACCCTGCGTAGACGGCAAACGCCCCCATCATCGTCAGCATGTACCTGCACACACAAAAACAGACGCATGCACACACAGATATGCATATGTACAGGTATGAGACACAGAGAGATGATATGGAAAGACGTGGATTGGCACAGACCCACACAGACAAGCAGATACAGGACGCACCCAACCCACACAAACACGCATGTCGGCACAGAAGAGGCCTCTGAATGAAAAAGAGGGCCGCCAACAAGAAAGCCCACGTCAGTCTTTCCGAACAGGAGACCAGTAAGAGGGGGCACCGCAAGCAAGAAAAGAAGCAAAAAAATCAACAAAAGAGAAAAAAGGCCAACAGAGGGCGAACCTTGCAGCTGCCATGTCAGCCATAGCCCCCCCCTGTTGTTTCAGGCTTTTGGAGTTCAACATCAAATAGATTCCTGCTTGCAGGGAGGGACAGGGGAGGGAGGGAACAAGTGAGAAGAACGCAGTGTCGAAAAAAGGGTATTGGAGGGAGAGGGAGAACGATTGATGGGGAGACAGGGAGTCCACGAAGAACAAAAACACGCACAGACATCTGGAGAGGGACATCGAGGCACACTGACACCAAATCAGACTACTGTCTTCTTCCAGCAAAACTTCCCCACTGATCCAGAGCTCACCCACCCACCCCTAGCTGAGCAGCCCACTGCCTGACAGCGTGACTGTTCCCCCCCCCTCTCTGACCAACCAACCAACCGAAAGCAAGAAGGATGGACCCGTGCCCGATGTCCCCGTACATGATCCCGAACAGAAAGGGAAACGTCACGCAAGTCAGGACGCCAGGGTTGGCTTCTTGGTATCTGAAGTACCTCCAACATGATAGCACAAACAGGAACAAGTGAAGAAAAGCACAAAACACGTGTTCAAGTGTTCACTTCCCAGAATAACTCTAGGCTCCCTGTTTCTTTTTTGGCATCCCTGCTGCGGTCATTTCTTCCCCCCCAAGAAAGATGGGGGCACGAGCACCGAGGAATCCTTTCCACCCCATCCAAGCACCATCCTGTACAAACCCACTCGAGAAACGCAACTCACGCCTCCTGTTCTCTTGTCGCACACCCCCACCCACCAACACGCCAACTCACCTGCATGTCCCATAGGTGTCAACAAGTTCCTGGAAGGCCCAGGTGAACTCGTTGCGCCTGGATTCAAACAGAGGGTGGAAGGGAAGGAGCAAATAAAACAGACAGAATGAATACAGCAGGATCAAGGAAGAGACACACAAAGAGACGTACTTGTCTTGTGTTTTCCATGAGCATCCAACAACAGCACAGAGCGCAGGCTGGGAAAAAGAAGGAGACCCAAACAAGCAATCCGAACCGGACAGAGAGACACCCTGACAAACAGCACTCCTCTGTTTCTGAATCCCCCCATGTCTGCATATTCTCAAGTGCACCCAGTCTGACTTGATGAACGATGGAGGATCCGCATCTCCCCCCGTGGCGTGTGTGATTGGTTTCCCGTCGCTTGCCAGAAATGCAGACGCATGGAGTCTGGAGGCTTGGAGAGCCAGTCTCTGCTGGATCGTCTCCAACTCGGCGGTGGGGAACCAGCAGCCTGCTCGGAGAGTGACGTCACCTGGAGAGAAAGAAGGAACAAGAGCGACGAGAAAAAGAGGTCTATCAACAATTTCCATGTGAGAGAGAGAGTGGACGCACCAGTCTTCCCATCCAGAGAAGAGAAAAAACGGGGCACCGGCTTCCAGTGACACAAAACATTTTTCGATCTTTTCTGCATTGCAGGACTCTCGACGGTCTTCCTTGGGCCGAAATCATAATGTTCATTAATTGGGACTGCAGAGGGAAAAAGGTTAGCTGAAAGTAGACCCGAAGTGGGATCCGCTCCAAACCGCTGTGATCAACTTCCTCGACATGCAGCATCGATCGATCGGCTTCAGAAAGAAAAATGTCCTGCCACCTTCTGACCCTCAAATCTATTGAGCATGGCAACGACAGCCTTCTCCTTCGCGATGAAGCGTCTCCACTCCTCGAGGAGACTTGAGGCTTCACTCCTCGGAGGTCGCACCAGAGACCCCACTTCTCTGTGGATGTGCATCTCGAAGGCACGTCTTGCCTGTGGAGAGACCAGGCAAGTAAGTGGAAGAAAAGAGGACACGGGAAAGAGAAGTCAAACAAGTGGAGAGACCAGGCAAGTAAGTGGAAGAAAAGAGGACACGGGAAAGAGAAGTCAAACAAGTGGAGAGACCAGGCAAGTAAGTGGAAGAAAAGAGGACACGGGAAAGAGAAGTCAAACAAGTGGAGAGACCAGGCAAGTAAGTGGAAGAAAAGAGGACACGGGAAAGAGAAGTCAAACAAGTGGAGAGACCAGGCAAGTAAGTGGAAGAAAAGAGGACACGGGAAAGAGAAGTCAAACAAGTGGAGAGACCAGGCAAGTAAGTGGAAGAAAAGAGGACACGGGAAAGAGAAGTCAAACAAGTGGAGAGACCAGGCAAGTAAGTGGAAGAAAAGAGGACACGGGAAAGAGAAGTCAAACAAGTGGAGAGACCAGGCAAGTAAGTGGAAGAAAAGAGGACACGGGAAAGAGAAGTCAAACAAGTGGAGAGACCAGGCAAGTAAGTGGAAGAAAAGAGGACACGGGAAAGAGAAGTCAAACAAGTGGAGAGACCAGGCAAGTAAGTGGAAGAAAAGAGGACACGGGAAAGAGAAGTCAAACAAGTGGAGAGACCAGGCAAGTAAGTGGAAGAAAAGAGGACACGGGAAAGAGAAGTCAAACAAGTGGAGAGACCAGGCAAGTAAGTGGAAGAAAAGAGGACACGGGAAAGAGAAGTCAAACAAGTGGAGAGACCAGGCAAGTAAGTGGAAGAAAAGAGGACACGGGAAAGAGAAGTCAAACAAGTGGAGAGACCAGGCAAGTAAGTGGAAGAAAAGAGGACACGGGAAAGAGAAGTCAAACAAGTGGAGAGACCAGGCAAGTAAGTGGAAGAAAAGAGGACACGGGAAAGAGAAGTCAAACAAGTGGAGAGACCAGGCAAGTAAGTGGAAGAAAAGAGGACACGGGAAAGAGAAGTCAAACAAGTGGAGAGACCAGGCAAGTAAGTGGAAGAAAAGAGGACACGGGAAA
>JAHBMJ010000207.1:35000-44163 GCA_018398765.1 Chromera velia | reverse complement strand
GAGAGAGAGAGAGAGAGAGAGAGAGAGAGGGAGGGAGAAGGAAAGAAAAAGAAAAACGCAGAGAGAGGCCAACGCAGAAAAACAAGGAGAAAGAGAAACACAGAAAAACAGAAGAAAGACTAGGAAGGAAGGAAGAAAGAAAGAAAGAAAGAAAGAAAAAAAAAAAGAAAGAGACAGGCGGGGAGAGAGAGACAGAGAGAGAGAGAAACAGAGAGCGAGAGAATAAAAGAGAGAGAGAAACACACACACACACACACACACACACACACAGAGAGAGAGAGAGAGAGAGACAGACAGAGACAGAGACAGAGACAGAGAAACGGAGAGAGATAAACAGAGAGAGAGAGAGAGAGAGAGAGAGACAGACAGACAGACAAACAGACAGACAGGCAGACAGACAGAGAAACAGAGAGAAGGAGAGAGAAGAAGAGAGAGAGGGGGGAGGGAGGGAGGGAGAGAGAGAGCGCGCGCGCGAAATTGCCGAGCACCTTTGCCAGTTGTGATGGCCAAAAAACATGGTTACGGTTTTGTGGAAGTTTGCGACGGGTCCAAGAGTCCAAAATGGAGGGGGGTATGCCAGCATGGTGCGGGATTCCAAAACGTGACCACGCAACACCATAGGACCGGACAAGAAATCATTCAATCTGGAAGAGCGGGCCGCTGCCCCCTGCAGTCCCCAACCTACCCAAGTACTCATACAGCCAGGCTCTCGGTGGAATAGTACTGCATGAGTGGACTTCATGCACTACCGTTTTGCGACTTTCGTCTGCACACACACAGTCTTAAACATTTCGCTACTGTGCAGCTGAGTGGCAGCTCAAAGACTCTGAGCGCGCCATTGCTCTTCAAATTTCTGCATCCGATGGCAAAAGCAAAGACCGGACATGCGAGGAATAAAGGACAGGCAGATCCTCATTTCTTATGGTACAAGAAAAAGCAGAGAAAGGAAAAAACTGCGCACAAAAAAACTGCTTCCCAATAAGCTCTTGCACGCGCATCTATGAAATAAGAGCCTCCTCTCTCATCCCCCCCCTCAGCCCAGGCCTCCCTTCTACTCTTCCTCTGTTCTCATCCCCACAGTCAGCGCACCGTCCGCACCCACACATGTGCAGAATTGGAAACGCAACCGCTGCCAGGGTGTCTGGTGAGGAGACGGCAGAGAAGTCCACAAGGCCCCAAGGCAGCTCGTCGCAGATCTTGGTCTTGGTCTCCTCTGCAGAAGCCAAACTGGCGGCAAAGGACTGAAGAGAGGAGACTGGAAAGTCCCAACCTCCGCAGTCACACGCGACGATGCACAGGAAGCCCGCACCCATGGCTATCTGCTGAGGTTGGTATGCGGGATCGAATTCGCCTTTCCAGGAGGACTCCGAGGGCCCCGCACACACGGCCCGGTGCCAGTTGAACATGGACTCCTTGATCACACGAAAGTCATAACCCTTTCGGCACGAATAATCCTTCTCTGCCACCTCCTGCTTCTGGGTGCGCTTGCAGACGGGAGCAAGGGATTTCTTTGCAGAGAGCGTGAAGTTGCTGGGCTTCTCTGTACTAGGCAGCGCAGCCAGGGCATCAATCACCTCTTTGGTGGACTCCGGGCTGTACCAGAAGGAAAATGCCGTCTCGTCTCCTTTGGCTACGTCCAGCAACCTGCAGGTGCCGTCTGCAATCATTGCCTTATTTACAGGGTCCTCCTTTGTGTCAGGCACACCGACGTCCTTGAAGTGGGAGAGACGCTCGAACAGTGCGGGGTCGGAAAAGACCTCAGAGCCCAGGACACCAGGTGCACCGACGGAGACGGCAACACAAAATACTGTTCGGAACATGCTGAACGATGGGAAACAGTTCTTTGGATCAAGCACTTCGACTGGCTGTGAATGGATCAGTGCGCGGAGACAAACTGACAGAGAATTGACAGTCTGTATAAATCGTGTCAGTCCTGCCGGGTGATAACCTATGGCAGGCTTAATTTGCGTGCGTGAATCGTGTAGACCTGCATGCAGGTGTAGACGGCCTGCCGCGCCTTCGTCCGCGGCGGATGCGGGCAGGCGCGGGGTTCACGTACGTCCGGCGGGCGGCCGCGCCTCGAGGGCGCGGCGCGATGCCCGCCCTGGGAGGCAACATTACCCTCCAAAACGTTATAACTATCATAGAAATCTCATAGAAATGTCATAGAAATCCACCAAAAATCGATAGAAATATGATAGAAATGTTATAGGAATCTGATCATAGGAATTATGTTATAATTTCATTTTAATTTCTATAATCTATAAAATTCTTAACACATTTCTATACATTTCTGTCATTTCTATACATATCAATCACAGTTATAAATTTTAAGAGCTTAAAACTAGGCTTGAAGACCTTGAAAACAGTTACTAACAATTATAAATCTAATAAACTTTTAAGTTTTAAAACTTTTTACAATCCTACAATGTATGTATTCTTTTACAAAAAATGAAGCAGCTTAGTTCTTTTCAAAAGTCTGGTAAACACTTTAATAAAACGTTCAAATAATTCAAAGTTATTTAATATGCTACTATGCTGTTACTGTAGTACGGCACGATGCGACGATTGATCCGAATTCGAACACTGATTGCAACAACCCTTTGCTAGTGTATATGGATCTAGATATGGATCTGCTGGACGTAGGGCCCGAAAAAAGAGCTCCATCGTTTTTCTACCCCAGCCTGAGGGGCTAAACCGAAACTTGGAATGAACAGATGCCATTGATTTGACTGATGAATAACCCTGCACTGTCCCCGGCGATTGATTTGAGAAGTTGACTTTGCATCCGCTGCTGTTGATTTGAAGAACGCAATTTGACTGCACCTACTTTTTGATCTTCAGCGACGTCCTTCCCCCTGGAGTGCTCCTTTGAGAACTGCCTGCGTGTCTCCTCCTCCCCCCCCTCGGCCACCCACAAATCGACCGGCACCCACAGAACCAGCAGGAGTACGAGACCCTCCGCGTGGGTAACTCTGCTGCTGCTGCAAGTGGTGGGAGGGAAGTGATGGACTGCCGATTCCTTGCGGCGTCTTCCTACTGTTCTCCCCGAACCCCCCGGAGCCCAAGGGGGGATTCCTGTGACTGTTCTGGAAAGGGTGAGGAGCGTGATTTGGGGTCTGTCTGCCTGACTGCTGTACAGAGGGGGGGAGGGAGGGACGACGAGATTGGGACACCTGAGAGTGACCATAGTCGTTCAAACTTGGCCTTCTGATAGAGTGGGAAAGCGAACCTCCGGATGGCAGCCCCGCAGCGTCTTGGAGAGTGTGTCTCGGGAGGGTCCCTCTGATGGTCGAAAATTTTGAATCGAAATCCGCAGCAGCAGTCTCGTCCAAGCCTTTGAACAGGCGGTGTTCTTTCTCCTGCATTTCATTCATGTGTATGTGTGTGAAGAATCATGGAGAGTCCAGCTGATTCATGCATGTGCGATTGTATTAGTACCCATTCGTTCTTCTGCATGCATATTAATGCAGGAATACAAATCAGCAGGGCGGACACTAGGTGCGTGAAGGCAATGACAGCTTGACGCCCGAGGGAACGACAGAAATTCTTTGGAGACCAGACTGCATGACTGTTCTTCCTTTTCTTTCCCCGGGGTCGAGGGTTTCGTTCTGCCTTGCTTCACGTACATGTCGATGCTTCCACAGCCAGAACTTATCAGCCAGACCAGGCAATATACACGGATGCGACGAGAGAAAAATCAAGCTTCTAATTTTCAGCACACAGACACAAACAATAGAGAGTCGCCTTAACAGAATGCAGATATTTTGGGATAGAGAAGATAGAATGACAATGCCGCGAAGAGCCCCTAGGATGATCTTGCGGGTGGGGAAGCAAACTCGATCGAGCTGCTGAGATGGTATGCAGTATCGCAGTGGAACGATGCCACGTTATACATTAACAAACAGACTCTCTCACGCACTATGTATATCCAGTTCCCATACACATATGCAAATTCACAGATCCTCACACACACTACCGTCGATTTGACTTAATTGACTGACGTCTCCCGTGTTCCTGTTGCGTTCCCTGATCACCTTCCGTGCTCGTTCCCCCACTCCCCTCTCCAGAGCCATCCTGTCCACTCCCGTCCCCGTGTTCGTGTAGGCCTGCTGGGTCTCGTAGGCCCTCTGCTGCAGATTCCCCACAGACGACTGAGCGAACTTTTCTACCTGCATCAGCACACACACACATACTCACTGACTCGCACTCACTCACTCACTGACTCTCTCTCTCTCTCTCTCTCTCTCTCTCTCTCTCTCTCTCTTTTACTTACACACACACACACACACACACACACACACACACACACACCTCTCTATCTAAACGAATCAGAAAAAAATAGTGGATTCCCGTAAATCGTATTTTTGAAAAAGAATGCCAGCACGCCAATTGTCTGCATGGCCTCTTTATGAGGTTGTTGACAGATAGACCTGCCAGCAAACCAGCCAGGTACAAATGAAGCAAGAAAGCAGCCCCGAAGCAGAAGACTTAGTGAGGGTTGAACACAAGAAATCTACATCTGGTTGTTTTGCTCTGCTTTCTTTCCCCCCCCCCACTAACAGCCTTTCTGCCGATGGAGGCTTGAGACAGGCAGAAAAGCTTCGGAATGCCCACTGCAGCCACGCGGACTGACAGCACTTACCTGAGGCTCACCAAACACACACCTAACGACCTCTTCCTTCCTTCCTGACATGCATGCATGCACTGTCATGCAACAGGCAGGCAGACTGAGGAGAAAAAGACCTACTGCTCCATCTGCGTGTTCGTATGTCCGTAAACTTGACCGTCTATATCTCTTCTGGCTGAATGTGACTCTGAACGCACCTTTGGTTTTCCATCCGGACCGACGCAGGACGCCATGCTCATCATTGAGCACGAGTACTGCCCAGAAGGTCCCACAGGGAGCTTCCCAATCGCATCCTTCTGTCCCCTTCCTCCCGTGGACCCTCCGTCAAAAAGACCCGAGAACGTCGCAGTGGGGTCTCCAAAAGATCTCATTAAATCGTCTATGCTCGTGCGCCTCTCCCTCTCCCTCCCCCCTCCCTGCATGCTTCCAAAGCCACCCCCCGAGAGAGACATGAGATCCGATGTGAAGGGAAAAGCCGCCATACCCAAAGACGGTCTTGCCTGTGCGTGCGTCGAGTCTCTCTCTCTCACTCCTCTAGGGTCTGTTCGGGGCAGAGAAGAGCCCCCGAGGCGTCCCGGGAGTGCAGTCATCATCTGGAGGGGCGAAGTCGACAGGGGATTTCCGAAACTTTCCATCAGTGTGGAGTGACGAGCCATCATCTCGGTCATGGCTCTGTCCATGCTCTCGAAGGGGCTTTCGCTCTGCATCGTCAGTTTTCCTGTGTGACAGGGGTGAGGGCTTCTCTGGGCTGTTTCTGTTAGTCAAACAGTCCCTCGTTTCAAACAGGGCAGTCATGCAGCGATTTGATGCCTTCGATGCATGCATGCGGTCGCGTAATCCTGATTACTGCGCGGAGGTTTTTTGTGTACCTTTGGAGACACGGGAACCCGATTCCGAATGCAAGCAATTAAACACGCTCCAATCCACAAGGGAGTTTGTGTTGGTATGGTTACTGCAAAGGGCAGGCATCGTCATTCAACGACATTCGACTTGAATCGATAGAAATTTAATTAAGGGAATGAATGCATGTTTTTTTCGTCCTGCATCGGCCGCGAGACGTCTCTTGCATGCATGCATGGGTCCGCGCGCTCGAGTGCGCGCGCTATCACGCAACGCTTGCATGTCTGCATGACAAAATTTCAATTAACAGCACAATTAAGCGAACAGACCTTTGCACGCATCGAGCGCTCCAATTAATACATGGAAGATTGAAATCCCTCTCTGTATTCTTTGGCAGTTGTCCAGGTGGGATGGTGTTCTAGATGCTAGGACAACGCGTTGACAAGCCGCAACAAGTCAGCAGAAAGGCCGAAAGAAGATTTTTTGAGGGCACACCTATATATGCGCATGGATCTTTTTTGGTGCATGCAAATTGCCATGCGATTGCATGAGCCCTCAGTTTTTTCCTTTCTCGCCGGTGACTCGCCAGGAGAAGGTCGAAGCAGCGAAGCAATCACAGCTCTGGTGTACCGTAGTGAGGCACCAAGCTGTATGACCTGAACACGTTTTTTCACGCACTCAAAATGCTCAACTAAAGAGCTATATAGAAGATGAACCACGGATTTTTTGACAAATGCCGACACGAAGGCAGCGGACAGAGGGTTGACAGTGAGGGAGCAAGAGTTATCGATGAAGAGCGTTCTGGTCTTCTCCAGGTAAGTTCTGTATCTCCTACCACACATGCATACTTCCCTCACATGAACACTTCCCTTCTGTTTCCATGCACTTTTTCTGAAGCATGCGGGCCGGAGACGTTCCGTGAGCATGCTGTTGTGTTCCTTCGCAATCGTGTGGACTGTCAGCTTCTCTCTCTCTCTCTCTCTCTCTCTCTCTCTCTTTCTCTGTCTCTGTCTCTGTCTCTGTCTCTCTCTCTCTCCCTCTCTCTCTCTCTCTCTCTATGTGTGTGTGTGTGTGGGTCAGTCTGTCTGTCTGTCTGTCTGAAACATATACATATAGTCCGTATACATATTGTTCCTTCTGTTCTTTTGTGTTTGTTCGGTCTTTCTTTTTGTTTGTTGTGCACATGAAGAAAAGGAGGGAGAAGAAGAAACATATAGTCTGTTTGTGTGTGTGTCGGTATGTATATATATTAACACATGTATGTGTGTATATATCTACTGTGAAATGTGTGTGTATGTGCAGCATTGCGCCCACTTGTCCGCCACAGTGGGCACTCTCCAAGAAGAGAAAGGCCATCTGGAGAAAAGCCTGGAGGTCGCACTCTCCCACCTGAAAGCTCTCGGGGGGGACCTCTCCTTCTTGCAGCCTCCTCTTTACAATTTGAAGGGGATCCCTCAGAACAACAATCAGCAGTGTGCGTCTCCATCCGATGCAAAGGGCCTCAAAGGAAGTTTTTTGTCAGCAAAAACCAACCAAAAAAACCCGCAAGACGGCAATCCCTCCCCCGCTGTCCACCCCTCAAGAGCGGGAGAAGGCTTGCACCCCACAGAATATCAAGGCTCTCTCGAAGAAGAACAAATAAATTCCCACCGAGGAAGAGAGACCGCAGCGAGACCCCCGGCAGTCAGCCAGGGGTGCTACAAACAAGCAAAGAATGGAGAAAAAGGAGCTGCACTTATCCCTCAGAGCTCTGTGCAATCGTGGGAGTCTCGTTCTAGGAGCTCTCTGGGGAGTTTTTGTGTGGGGGGGCAGGGTCACTCCGAGGGCTTTTTCCCAATGTCCCGGACAAATCAGCAGAAGTCTCTGCAACACGAAGTCGAGAATGGCCGTGTCAGATATCCGATACAGTTGGGGGAGACAATAAATTCCCACACGGAGGTACAAACAGGAAGGAGAGATGAGAGGGAAAGAGGTTTTTTAGAATGTGAAAGGGAGAGGGAAAGGGAAAGGGAAGAAAACGGGGAAAGGGAAACTCGGGGAAGATGGGCGGAAAGGGAAAGGGAAAGGGAAAGGTGGGGGTGTGATCTGTTTCCGTCTGCTAGGGAGTGCGTCCCTTCATATGACCATTCAAGCCATCCGCTTGTCTCTGACGGAAAGTCTACTGCAGTTCCTACTCAAGCCAAAGCAAAAACAGAAGGGGAGGTACGTGGAATCACAAGCTGTCAATTGACGTCACCCGTCTCTCTGCTGTCTCCTCCGGCGTCTTTGTCTGCGACGCTCACTCCCTCTACTTCGGCACAAAGAGGGGTCCTCTCAGCGGAGTCTGAAGAGAGAGAAAACTGTACCCGATTTGATTTGACTTCTTGCAAGTGGAAGGGGGGTGACCGGGAACAGAGAGAGGGCTCAGTGGCGAAAGAAAAAGAGAAAGTTACGGACCCTCGTAGCAGAAGTTTGCATAAGCCTGGAGAACATATCTCGGTCACACGAGAACAGAACAACATCCTCAAGGAACACCATTCGCCTCATCTATCCCTCCCTCTCCCCTCGTCTCTCCTTTCCCCCACTCACTTTCCTTCTTCAACTCTCAGTCCTCCCTCTAGTTGCTGCACACGCAAGTGCAGGCTCCATCTTCAACCGCCTGTCCTTGACCAGGGCGTCCACCCGGTTCGAGTCGCAGAGCCCGGCTGCTCGACGGACAATCACAACCAGAGGACGTGGGAGAGGGAGAAGGAGAGGGAGAGAGGGCATCAAAACAGGCTGCCGTTAGTGGACGAACGGGCAGATTTCATCGAGACGTTTGGGGATCTGCAGGGGTCGACCCCCGTCTTTGAAACACCGTCAGGAGATTTGAGGGGGCGTCTGGGAGTTCCTGCCGCTGGGTCTCCCTGCAGCTCTTTGCCTCTACCCCCCCTCCCTTGTTCTTCCTCTTCCCCCCCCAGGGGATCCTCTCCCCTCCCCCCCCCCCTGCAGAATCGCAAAGGAGACTGCATTCTTTTTTTCAATCAGACTGCCAGACAGGGAGGTGCTCAAGAGGGAGAAGGAAAGGGGGCAAAGCATGGGGAATGCAGTTTCGAGGCAGTTGATGAGCTCGACCGGGTCCTCGAAAGATTCAGCAGAGACAGAGAAGCTCAGCATGTTGGTCGTGGGTATGCATGGGAGAAGGGAAGTAGCACTCACACTCTGCATCAATCGCTTTGTCTGACAACTTCCCAGAATCCTAAGGAGCGGGTCGAGACAAGCGTTGCGACCCAGAGGGGGTTGAATCTTCAATCTTTGGATGATGGCAGCAGAAGTCACTGGACGAACCCCCCAGGATGTCCTCCAGGAATACAGAATTCGTCGGTGCTTCTCGAGAAAGAAGAGAACAAGAAGCAGAACAGTCAGAATGATAAGAAGAGTTGCAGTGTAGTTGTATCTCCTGAGGGCGATTATGGAAATGAAAGGAGGGAAGCGGCATCTCTCCGTGAAGAAAACGAAGAAAGAAGCGAGAGCGGGAAACAAACATACACGAGGGAAGAGACGAATCAGATGAGAGCAAACCATGCACAGAAGCATTTGTATGAGGCTGCCTCTTTACAGTCAAAGACCATTTCTCCGCAGGTCCTCACAGGATCATGTACTTTCCAGAGACAGCAGGGCAAATGCGCTGCTGAGAGAGACACACAAAGAGAAGGAGTCAGGCTGTGCGAAGCT
>JAHBMJ010000207.1:0-30000 GCA_018398765.1 Chromera velia | reverse complement strand
CACCCTGCCGTTCTGTCACTGTGCTTCTGCGAGGGGTGAAGGCAGTTTGAGATTGTCCAGTCACTGAACGGACAACTGAGGCAGCAGAGAGGGAGGTCTCATCGACTATCAGGTCGTCTGCAGCCGGACCCCCAAAGTTTCCCTCCCTCCTAATTTCCCCCCTGCCCCCCTCCCTGTCTCTCTCACTGTCCAACTCTGAAGAGACAGAGGCAGGATATTCCTGTTCGAGTTGCTGCTGCGCTAACACCATGTCTTCCAATCTCAACGGAGTCACCCGTGTCTCCCCATTTCCCCAACGCCCACCAAACAACGCATGCCCACCACCGACGACCTCCACTTCCCGCGGCCCACACCCCAAAGGCTCACACACGCACCCACAACAGTCCTGATTTCGACCGTCTATAGGGGCTGCTGAGAGGGCTGAGGAGACGGCAGAAGACGTTTTGACACCGTCTACCACCAATCCACCGTTGTCAGACGTCATTGATTGAAGAGTGTCGGCAACTGGTCCAACAAGGGCAAACTGAAATCGGACTTCAGAGCACGCACTGTGACACATCGGAAAGGACATCCACACACCTGGGAAGGCAGGGTTCTTCACTCGATGGAGGGTGATACCGCGACTCGCATCCCACCCTCCGAGCTCAGAGCTGCTCCCGACAACCACCAGCGTCTGTCCCTCCCGAGGCTCCACTCCCGAACAAGCAAAAAGCACAACGCCCGTCTCCGCCTCTATCATCTTGACAGTGAATCAGATCCGTTGTAGGGCAAACACAAAAGTGATATCTGCGCGCACATCAACAAACAAGTCGAATCGCGCATCTGCATCAACCTTCCTGTGACAAAGAGTGAACGTTACAACGCAGAGCTCGAGCAACAAAGTCATTGCGCGCGTCTCCCTCAAAGTTTCTTACTGACTTGATTTGATCCGTTTGAGTGGACGACAATTGAGCGTGTCACAAGGGACACACAACAAAAGACCTCAAGACGGCCGTACCAGAAGCGGATGAAGGCGAAGAGCAGCTGAGCGATCCACTCGCGCACAAGTGACCGTCTTCGATCTCCCGTTCAATCGATGGCAGGCAGACAGGGACTGATCATGCAAGAGCTCTAAAAGCAATTCGATGTTCTGGACCGTAGAGATCAAAGGCCCGTTTCTCGAAAACTTCAATCAACGAGAAAGCCACGGATCGCAAAGGAGTGCATGGAACGAAGTCTGCAAGTGTTACGAAGAAAGAACAAGGCGTTCAAGCCATCCATTGAAGCTGCCTTGCTTGGTCTTTCTGCACAAGGCTCTCGCAAGCAATCCAGTCTGACTGCTTGAACCTGCTCAACAATGAAGCAAACTCCTTCAGACAGGAACTCAATTATCAAACTCTCGCACAACATCGCACAACTTCAGTTTCAAGCAGAGACCTCCAACAATCTCCGACAACAGAGACGGCTTGCAATGGCATCGCGAAATATCGCGCGGCCCGCGGATTCAACGTTATACGGTACGTCCATGGTACGTCCGTTTGACATCGTTTGACCTATATATATATATATATATATATATGGCTTCCAGGCTTACAATTGAATCCTGGCTTTTCTGTCTTCCAATTACATATATATATAACATCTTCCAACAATCCTCGGATCAAAGTACAATCAGAGTCCGGTTCCATGCCGCAGATCGATCTCGAAGGAGTCGTGAGTGGTTCCTTGAAGAATCATTTCGAAGCACAAAGAATCAGAGAGACCGTCTGAGATTCAGACTGAGAATTGAGCACCGTCAGACGGCGAGACAGCAGGCCGGCAGATCGATCGCAAACTGCTTTGGCCATACGTCTATCGACACTTCCTGCGACGGTGCATGATTCCTCGTGCTTTATTCTAGATCGAGTACATAGAAGAGAGTCAGAAGTCTGACATTTTTTGTCGTCGGTCCATCTGCTTGTCCTGCTGCCAACAGTCGGTGATCGGGCTGTCGCCTTCCTTCGGGTTGAATTTGATCGAGGCACCCCTGGTGAGTCTGTTCTCTCCTGCTCTATCCTTTGGCATGAATTTCATAATTTTCCTTCTTTGCAACTGTTTTGATTGCGTATAAGGCTTTCTCAAGCTTGTGAGTCTGCGAACCTGTGCAGCTGATCGTCAAATCAAACGAGGCCGCAGGAAGCCTTGTTCCTTCTTGACACTCATTTCCTGATAGGAAAACCGTCTACCTGTCTGCATTGGTACGATGAAGGGGTTCATCGCCTTTATTGCACATTGCCCGGAGGTGCGAGAGAATCAACGAGTCGTCGTGGTGGGAGAATGTCCTGAGCTGGGTGGGTGGGAATTGGGTGGTGCGTTGTCTCTCGCCCCTGCACCGTGTGGGCGTCCGTGGTGGGTGTCGAGTGAGGTGGAGGTGAATCTCCTAGAGTCCCCTATGGGTGTCTCTGGAGATTTCGTGAATGGGGTGGGGGCGGGGGGAGAGGGTGGGGGGATGGGGGTGTCAGAGTTGAAGTTTCGACTGCTTGCGATTCCAAACGATGGCGAAGAGGTTAAGGTTTCTGACCCTGGCAACCTCATGTGTCTTGAGCCGCTGAGGGGGGGAGACTTCCGTATCGTGCGTCTCGTTAGTGCGCCTCCTCTTTCTGACCGCTCTTCGGTCGGAAAGAGGGGTGTCAACACAATCCATGTCGGTGCAGAGAGGGGAGGAGAGCAGCAGGCAGAGATGGTTGGAATTTCGGTGGAATGGGGGGTCCCTGAGAGTGTGCAGCTCGCTCTTCTCCCTCAGCCCACGAATAGACAGACGGAAAACCCACGCAGAGAATATGAGCATGATGACCTGTCTGCCCGCCCGTCACAGATTGCGTGTCCGCATTCCTCAGAGGGGAGGACCCAAACGAATTCCAGAATCGTAAAACCAATCGATTATTCAGATAGTCATGACACCTCAAACATCCAGTCGGCTGTCTCCCGTGCCACTTCCTCAGAGCAAAAAGTTCTTCAACGCCCCCCTCTCCCATCCACCAAAGTGGAGAAAGAGGAGCGACGGCATGCGGACGGCTCAACATTTGGCGTGAAGCGTCGTCGCTCAGGGAGTGACCTCGCTCAGGTAGAGGCTGACGAGTGTGATGAGGTGTCTGGCTGTCCCGGTGAGAGGAGGGGGGGTGGGTTGTGGGGAAAGGGGAGGGAGGGGAGGGGGACGGGTTGCATGGGGGGAGAGAAGCAGCGTCGGTTGACTGTTTCTCTTTCGGACTCCGCCCTTCTCTCTTCTGAGATGTGTAGAGGGAGGGGTGGTCCGATCGCTGGATGGAAAGTGGTCGTGTCTGAGAATGATCGTCGAGGGGAAGAGGGAGGAGAGGTGAAGAGAAACCGGCATGGCAAGATTCTCTGCTTGCATGGACGGGTTCGCTGCAGGTGCAAGGATTGTGGTGGGAAGAGCATCTGTGAGCACGGTCGCAGGCGCTCTGAATGCAAAGAGTGTGGAGGAAAAAGCATCTGTGAACACGGTCGCAGGCGCTCTCAATGCAAAGAGTGTGGAGGAAAAAGCATCTGTGAACACGGTCGCAGGCGCTCTCAATGCAAAGAGTGCGGAGGGAAGAGCGTGTGTGAGCACGGTCGGCAGCGCTCTGAGTGCAAAGAGTGCGGAGGGAAGAGCGTATGTGAGCACGGTCGGAAGCGCTCTCAGTGCAAGGAGTGCGGAGGGGGGAGCATTTGTGAGCACGGCCGACGGCGCTGTCAGTGCAAGGAGTGTGGGGGGAAGAGTATTTGTGAGCACGGCCGGGAGCGCTCTAAGTGCAACGAATGTGGCGGGGAGAGGATTTGTGAGCACGGCAGGCAGCGACATCAGTGTAAGGATTGTGGAGGGACGAGCATATGCGAGCATGGCCGACAGCGCTGTCGATGCAAGGACTGCGGAGGGAAGAGTGTTTGTGAGCACGGTCGCATTCGCAGTCAGTGCAAGGAGTGCGGAGGGGGGAGCATTTGTGAGCACGGCCGACGGCGCTGTCAGTGCAAGGAGTGTGGGGGGAAGAGTATTTGTGAGCACGGCCGGGAGCGCTCTAAGTGCAACGAATGTGGTGGGAAGAGTATTTGTGAGCACGGCAGGCAGCGACATCAGTGTAAGGATTGTGGAGGGACGAGCATATGCGAGCATGGCCGACAGCGCTGTCGATGCAAGGAGTGTGGAGGGAAAAGCATCTGCGAGCACGGTCGCAGGCACTCTCAGTGCAAGGAGTGCGGAGGGAAGAGTATTTGTGAGCACGGTCGGGAGCGCTACTACTGCAAGGACTGCGGAGGGGGGGGCTTCTGTGTTCATCGAAGAGAGCGTCGACGGTGTCAGGAGTGCAAGCAGGTCTCTTCCCTTCCTCATTGATCGATTTCGAATTGCTTTGTGTCTGCCTACGATTGCCTTCCTGGTAGTCTGTCTGACAATTTTCTCTTCTCCCGCAGCCAGCAGCATGCCTTCGCGTCCTTCCCTCCTTCGATTTGTTTCCGATTTCTTGTTTTTGTGTTCGTCCTCGAATCCTTTTTCTTTCCATCTGACGGTCCTTTTCTAGTTCGTTTTATTGGTGGCGTATTCTTCTTCATTTCTGCCCTGCTTCTCTTTCCTTTTTGCCTCTTTCTTTCTTCTTGGTCTTGTACATTTTTTGTTCGAATGAGTGATCTGCTTTTGCGCGCGTTGTACGAATTCCTCTCTCTCGTTGTCTTCCATGCTTTCTCTTTGCTTGTTGGACCGATGGTGAGACTGGTAGACGCGAGTGTGATGATTGCTTGTTTGGTAGACGAAAGGGACACGCAGGTGAAAGCGTTCGTCTGTACGTGCATGCACCAAATATGGGGACGAATGAGCCGACAGCTAGGTGAAGAGGAAGGGGCTTGACCGTGTGGAGGAATTCTGTAGTCTCTCTTGGCAAGTGGCGTGAGTGAGGAGAGTGTTGCATAGGGGAGGGCCGAGTGGTGGGTTGGCGTCAGAGATAGATGCATCTGCTGGTGCCGGTCGGCAGTCGTGATGAATGAGAAAGAGAGAGAGCTCGTGTGCCTTTGCTTGTGTTGCACCTCTGCTCATCTTCGTTTGTTTCTTTGTTTGCATTCTATGATCTCTTCCCCTTTGCATCTGCGACTGTCCGAGTCGCCGGGGAGCTGAGTAGGTGAAGGCTGATTTAAGAAGAGAGAAGGAAAGAGGGAAGAGAGAAGTGGATGGGTGGACAGACGAACAGAGACGGAACGATGCCGTAATGCAGAAGGAGAGAGTTTTGTGTCTAAAGGAACTTCAGGTAGCTGCCTGAGGAAAACGAAATCAAAGTTCCGTTCTTTCGCTCCCCCCTGATTCTTCTTTCTGTCATTGGTTCGATTGTTCCCCTCAAAAAGTCTTCCCGTGTCCTGCAGCGCTTGGGGTGTTTCCCCTTCATTCTTGCTCCCGAATGTTTCCGCTGTTTCTGTTCCGCTCCTCTTGATGTTCCCATCTATGCACCTTGCCGATTCTCATTTCTACTCATTCACGTTTAAATTGCCTTTTTCAGAGAATGTGCATATGCATGTCGCTCGGAATTTGTGTTGCACTCGATGTATAGCCAAAAAAATCGGATGCGGATGGATGCGGCTGGTATCAAATATGAAGGCAGCCAGGGCGAAAGGCCCGGAAGAAAAAAGATGTCGGGTGGATTTGCGCGGCATTACTTGCAGTGCAGGCATAGTGACTTATAGTGACTTCAAAAACTGTTATAAACAAGTTGGAAAAAGGTCGTTGTATATACTGTATGTGACCTAACACATTAAATAAGTTTGCTTAGTTTTCCAACCCTAGGCATGCAAATAAAATCATTGTCAGTAGTAGATACCCTGAAAATCAATTAATTGTATAAAATACGATTTAAAAAATAAATATTCATAACACGTAGCATGAGATGGGGTTGTCTTCAAAGCCTTGTTAGTGGCTTGGGGTCTAGCATCGCTGGATCTAGGATTTAACCCTCAATCATTCATTCATTCATTCATTCATTCATTCATTCATTCATTCATCTAGAATCTAATCTGGAATATAAATTCAAACTTATATCCTATTAAACCAGTTGAGATAACTTATAATTAGTCACAGTGTAAACCGATATTTGGTATTGGACCTTGAAGAATGACTATCACTATATCTTGGCCGGTCACGGGGTATGGTCTGAGCCTTAGCGATAGGGCACACCTCCCTGCCGTTTGCGGAGGCCACCTCCACAAAACAAAATGGCGACAGTGCTGAAGGGCACCAATAATATTAAATCACTTATCACTTATGGAAATTTTTTTCTATCCTAGAGTATTATTTTTCTGAGTATACCTTCAAAAGTTAAGATAATTCTTGTTATAAAATTTTAGTATACAATTACCAGTGATGCTCTACTGATCGGATCGATATATAATATTGTTAAATATTGTACACGTGTATACAGTATACCTTGTCATATCACATAAATTGAAGTTTAAGTTAACTGTTTAACTTCTAGTTTAACATATAGACTTTTTTGCGTTTAAAGACTCTATCTGACATTGATCTATGCTACATAATACTATACATAATATAAATTGACATATGATGATTCACATGAGCTGCTGATGATGAGCAAGTCGATCAGGGCCAGGCAAGCCGGCAGACGCGTGCATATGCTCTGAATTCGAAGCACATAATTGCGGAGGCCTGCAAGCCAGGCAGGCCCTTTTGATCATCTGCACTACTGCTGCGCGTGCATTTCCCTACAACCAACGAATTTGAGGAGGAGCCAATGCCCACTGAAGCAATCAACTGGTCAACCAGCAACTCACACTGTCCTTCCCCCCTCATGTGAACCCCAGCCCCCCTCCCATGCACCGTCCAGTACTCCCGGCGACAGTTATGAGACTGTCCGGGATACACACGGACACAGTTTCTTCTGGCTCCCTTTCACAAACAGGGCAACCAGACACCTGACAGCACGCACACACCCACGAGCTCATTTCATTTGACGTACGCGTCTCTGAATGGCGGCCGTGCACGGGTCCACCACCACCCGATTCGCGGCCCACGCCAGAGCCCCGGAGACGCCCAGGAGGATGGGCTCGCTGACTGTCGGGTTCAACAAATGGAAGGCGTCGGGCAGTCTGGCTGTACCGGAGAGCAGACACACCGCGTGAAGGGCCAGCGGGTGCAAGAGGTACTGACCTGCAAAGAAAGAAATTTGTATCGCGTATACAGGTCCATTGACACATGGGCCATTCATTGCGCACACACACGTTTGTTGAGATTTGTGTTGTGCATGGGTTCCAAGTGAGAGCCCAACCAAAGGGTGCGTGAGGCATTGACGTGCAGGAGGCTGTGTAATCCATGAAACGAGTCAAGTGAAACATGCGTATCACTATGACAAATGAACAAATCAACATCAACCACCGACTGACCCAGCGCGAGAGACCCCAGAAAGAGACACTCAGGCCTCTTTGCGAATTTCGAGATCGCGTCCTGTCCACACGACAGGCCCAGGATCAGAAGAGTGACTGGAAGTATCGCCCCCCCATTTGACGCTAGGGTGTGTTGCACAACTCCCTTCGGTTCGGGGAAGCATACCACTAGGAAGACAAAGGCAGAGAGACTCAGAAACACCCCCCAATGATAGAGGGGGAGCACCCAAAGAAGTGATGCTCCTTTCTTTCGACTCTCTCGTTCCTCCTGCCCTTTCTTCGCCTCCGCCACGACCCCCTCACTGCCCTCTGCAGCCTCTACAGATGTGGCTGTTGCGGTCTGGGGGAGACTAGGGGTCGAGTCGACCTCCGTGACTGTCCGTGTGACTTCACCACTGCAACCCCCTCTAGTCACAAAGGACTTTTGAGAGGAAGACGGAGAGTCATCACGAGACGCACTCTTCGCATCGTCTTTCTCACTCTCTGTCTCCCCTCCTTCCCCTTTCTCTCCCGTCTCTTTCTCCTCCTTTCTCCGGTCCCTTCTTCTCCATTTGACCAAATCAGCAAGTGAGGACACACCAAAGCCAAATCTCGTCTTCGCCCCCCCTCCCTGTTCAGTGGACGCAACAGGCTCTCCCCCCCTCTCCACCCTGCCCTCTCCGAAGAGAAATCTTCCTTCTTCGTCAAAGGCAGTCAAAATGAAGAAACGACCAACAAAAATACCAAAAAGAAATTCATGAATGTGCCCAATCACACTCACTGACAAACCATGATGGCACGTCCCATCAAATGACTTGAAGGTCTGAAACCACCACACAGAGAAATAGGTTATTCCAACCGTTACACCCACCCCACACAGAAACATACCCACAACACACACGGAAAGGGGAAGGAGCTTATCAGACCGCACAACCGGGAGCAGAACCCAGAAAAGGATCCAATAAATAAACAGCGCCGAAACAAACCAGAGGGGGACAGGGCGGGTGCATCCCAATGCCCACAATCCATGTACAAAGTTTCGGATCATTTTCAATACCCCTGAACCGAAACGGACGTACCACGCCTTGTGGGAATTTGTCTTCACATGCCCCCCCCCACCGCCTGCTGGAGGGAGAGTGACACCCGGAATGTTCGTGACACGACCGAAGGGAGTCAGAGGGGGTTGGGGCACAACCACGTCTCCGTCCTCTTCCTCAACCTCACCCTCACTTTGCCCCCAATCCATCAATATGCCCATCCTTCCGCTGCTGCTGCTGTGGGCACTGGCTGTCGTATTGGACTCTTGGGTACCCTCTCCGCTCTCTTCCTCGTGAATCGAAAAAGATAAGAGTGAGACCCCTTTGCTCTTTCTGTCTTCTTTTGAGTTCTCAGCAAGGAGAGTATGGGCAGAGACGGAGTTGGCATCTGTCCGTTGGCCTTGGGCGGCTTTGCTTCTGTGATGGTGGTGATGGTGGCGGTGGTGGTGGGTGCGTGACTTTTTTTGTCTTTTTCTTCCCTCCCTCTCTACACGATTTTCTGAGTTGCCTCTTTCTTCCTTCTGTTGCGTCTCTTCTACCTTCTGTGCTGCATCTCCCTCTCTCTTTTTCGTACCAACCACCTTCCCTCCCTTATCTCCGTCTTTCCTTTTCGTGTCCTTCACCTTCTTTCCTCCATCTCCCTCTTTTCTTTTCTTCTTCGCTTGTTGCAGAGCGTTCAGAACGTCTGGCGGATCGGAGCCGTACACGAAGTGAGGGACGAAGCCCTGAAGAAGGGCCACGTGGAAACTCAAACGGGCGGCTTGGCACTCCAGGACCAGGGGTCCGACTTGGACCGGGTTCATACCATTCCTCCAGTAGCTCTGTGCTATCTGGGTAGATAGAGGGTCGTTCCACCCGCATCCTACGGTCCATCCCCCGAACGAATTTGCGCCCTGTTGAAAGGAGGGAAGGCAGATGACAAGGACTAGTAGGTAGAGGGGGTAGATCCCGCTCAGCCTGTGGAGAAGATATTTGAGGAGGGAGGGGCGGCCTGTGGGGGGCAGAGAGGTGGAGGTGATGGAGGTGAAGGCAAGAACGAAACCACTTAATACGAAGAAGAAACAGAGCCACACGTTCGCCCACTGCCAAAGAGGGCGCCAAAGAGGACTCTCATTCCGGAAGCAGTGGTAGGCAAGGATGAACACCGATCCCGCGTAACGAAAAAAAGTGATGCTGTCCAGATGGACACGCTCAAATTTCTTCTTCTTCTTTCCCTTGCCATCTTCACTTAAAGGGCTGCAACCTGGAGCTGCTGTTGCTGCTGCTGATGTTCCGTCCTTCTCCGCCACCTGTTCTTCTTCCTCCCCCTTCACACCTTTCGGTCGAGTCTCGGAGTCGGGATCTGGTTCTGCCATCCCTTCTTTCTCTTCCTCTCTCTCTCGTGTAGGCCGAGAGAAGAAGAAGGGGGAAGGAGAAAGAGGCAGGTGAAACTTCACCTATCTGCCCACGGGGGGACAGAAAGAGACGGCAGACGGATACGAGGTCATTCACAACGAAGATCCCTCATTTCTCGGCCGGGCGGCATGGCACCAGATAGCGGACAGCCCACAAGATATCGATGTTGCAGGATTCAAAGGGGATTTTTGTGCAGTTACTGCTCGGTCGACCGACTGTGTCCAAGATTGTCCAAGATTCGAAAGGTGCTCGACGAAGTATATATCAATATATATCATATAGTGTGTGTTGTTTCAAGATGTTTCACGGATTTTTGAGGTGAATTCCGAATATGAAAGACAGCTATATACAGAGCCGCTCGCTCCGCTCGCAGCTGAGTCCAAAGATCTCGAGCGAATTTTTCTCAGCGAAACTCAAAAATTTTTCAAAAACTCAAAATCTGCCACGCAAAAACTCAAAATTTGCCAAATTTTAACCAGTTTTCTTAGCCACTTTCCCCGCGTTTCTGCGATTAGTTCCCGCATGCCCCCGCGGTCCACGCTCCGCCCTCCGGGGCCATTCTGTCAGAAAGAGGAGACGCTGTGCACATAACGAAAAGTGAGAAGAGCCCGTGTGTCACTGTTGTGAAATAGTGTGTGGAAGTGGCGAGAGAAGATTATGATGAGGGCCATGGTGAGACGAAGGCCAAGTAGGTGTTGGAAGCAGACGAGCGAGAGTAGGGAGTTGAATAACCAACGCCAGATGACGTAAAGTAAGATACCTATAGCGAGTTTTTTTGGAAAGTGAGTATTAATATGACATATTGGGCTGTCCTGGGAAGAGATTGCATCGCTCGTAGAATCGCCGGAGTGGGTCTGAACTTCCTCTCTCCTCTGCCCCTCCCTGTCGTCTTTGTGTGGTGTGCATCGCTGAGGGGTGGGGTGCAGAGCTGGAGTTGTCAAGGACGAATCTGGAAGGACGAAGTAAGTCAAGGAATCGAAGAGCCAGACAGTCAGCCAGCCAAATACTGCTGTCACTGAAATTTTGAACGTTTCCTTCCGCCATTTTCTTCGGCTGCTCACTTTTCTTAGTGTCTTTTCGCGCGAAGGAGACCCCTCAATCTGATGGACACATGTGATCTTCTTGTCTCTTAAGGGGTCGTGGAGAGCGCAAAGTCACCCTCCGGGATTCCAGTTGTGCGGTCACTGTCGTTGATTTCTGAATTGCGCGTTTCTCCGATTCCTACTGGCGTGTATGATGGCTTCATGTTGTCAGGACCTTGCATGCAATCGCGTTGTTGCTTTGACCGATTCATTTTCCGCATGCAAATCTCTCCCACATGTCTTCTTGGTCTAAGAAACTCCAGAAACAAACTGGTTTTAGTCCGTACCATGATTTGTTTCATCATATTTCATCTTCTTTCTCGTGAGTTCTTATATGGAAGATCGATTGATTGACTCATTGTTTGAAATGACAAGCAGAATCAATTCAGCAGTCATACAGACAGACACACTCATTCGAGGTCTCGAGCTGAAGATGTGTTCATAATAGAGTCCTGTCCGACCTTGTGCATGCATTCGATGGAATGGTTCCTTGGATCACGTCTTCTCTCTTTTTTTCTCAAGTCTTCGTTAGTTTTTACGTCCACTCCTTCGTTGGGTCGTTCGTTCGTTCGTTCCGTTTTTTCGCCCCTTTTTGCATTTCTTGACAGGACTCTTTTGCTTTTCTGCTTGCACCAAAGGAAGGAAAAAGCAGAAGAAGAGAAAAAGATAAGAGAGAAAAAGAGTTGTAGAAGAGAAGTCTTGTGTGGTCTCGCTGGCTTGCTGCCTGCGTGGCTGCCTTTCTTTCATCTTTAGTCTTTCCTTTTCTCTTCTCCCCCTCTTCAAGTTGTCCTTCTTTCTTTGCTTTGTCATTTCATCCTTTTTGCCTGCCTGCCTGCCTGCCTGCCTGCCTGCCCTGTTGCCTACCTTTTTGCCTGTCGCAAATGAAGACTTCTCTGTTCTGTAGTCTCCCTTGCAGAATGAAGTAACTGTTTTCTGTTTTCTTTCTCTTCCTCCCCCCTCTGACTTTTTGCAGCAAGAGGCGATCGGGGACAAAGAGAGGCAGCTAGGGCAACAAGGAGAAGAGAAGAGAAGAGAAGAGAAGAGAAGAGAATCCAAAGGATCGACCTTGGAAGGGGCAGGGGACAGCGAGTCGTTGGAATTCTCGATCGGAGGAAAGAGAAGAGAAGAAACAGGTCGGACCTCTCCCTCTCCCTTGCTTCTGACCTCAATCTTCCTCTCTGCGTGTTTGTGGGAGCATGAGTGCGGTTGGGTCGGGGTCCGTGCGGTCGTCAGAGGGCTGCCTGATCGATCGAGCGAGCGAGCGAGCGTCTTTGGGCGTCTGCGCGTGCGAGGAGGAACTGTGGAGGGTGACGAAGACCTTCACGGAGGATCTGCGGTTGCATCCGGTCAGTCAGTCAGTCAGTCAGGCAGTGCATGGGTTGCATGTCTCCCCTCGAATCGTGGCCGGTGCTTTTTCTGCCGCTGGTATGATATGGGTCGAGACTTGCGTCAGGGCGCGTCAGGGTGTCTCTCTGTTGGTTGTGAGAGAGGGTCTAAGCAAGAGGTGTCACATTCCTCGTTGCACGTACATTGTTAGATTGACTTGTCGATTGAAGAGAAGATCCAACGAACGATGAACAGAAAGGTTCTTTCGGGTGTCTCGGGATCGACAAATGAGCTGAGCATGGCATCTTCATCCTGCATGCGTTTGTGCTCACTGTTGTCTGACTGAGATGCAGGCAGGCTTTCGCCCATGAAACGAAGACCTAGGAAGAAGACGGAGACCGTGCAAGAGGCGCAAGGGGTCGAAGGGCGGCGGGAGGGAGGGAGGGAGGAACATCAAAGAGCGCCACTTTTCGTCTTCTGGGACCACTTGGCAATGCGCTGACGTTCCATGATGCGGTGAGTCCTTTTTTTGTTTTGTGTGTGCCTCTTCCTCTTCTTTTTGAACCAAAAAGAGATCCAGGCTGTCCCACACATTTATCGAGCTGGTCGGCTGAATCTCCTGGGTGTTGATGCGGGCTCCGACGTTCCGTGCCGGTACACATGCGCATGCACAAAAAGACACGAAGGCACCGTTCGTTTCTTTGTTTCTCTTTTGTTTCACATGCCATTTCTTTTCTTTCCGCTTTCTTGCTTGAATCCATTCTTTTCCACCCACACGTTATTGTCCTGCGATCCCGTCCGTACACACACACACACACACACACACACACTCACTCACTCACTCACGTGCAGCTGCATGCAATGTTAAAGCAAGGAATGAAGGAAGGAAGGAAGAGAAGGAACGAAGGAAGAAAGGAAAGAAGACAGGAAGGAAGGAAGACAGGAAGAAAGAAAGAAAGAAAGAAAGAAAGAAAGAAATGAATGAACGAAGGAAGGAACATGCTGTTGTGACCCCGCTTCTTGTCCTTCTGTTGTTTCTCGATTCTCTTGTGTCAGTTTACTCACCCGTCTTTGCAAGAGCTAAGAGGCTGAAAAGAAAAGGGGAGTTTCTCCCTCCCACTTTTGCTTCCCTTTCTCTGCTGTCTGTCTGCCCTCCCTCCCTCCCTGCCTGCCCCTCTGTGCTTTATCGTTTTGCAACTCCGAAGGAAAAGAGACTAGCTCTTTGAGCTGTTTCCACCTCTTTCTTTGTTTCCTTCCTTCCTCCCTCTTTGTGCCTCCTCTCGAGAAGACGCAGCATAGCGACGCGTCCGCTATTCCGTCTCTCTCTCCACCTGCTAAGGGGGGCTGGGCAAAGGTGTGTCTTCTTTCATGAGTATGTTCAGTCGGCCAATGGAAGGTGCAAGAACGCAGAAAGAGTGGTGGTGACTTTCTGAATTTGCAGACAGATTCTGGAAGGAGTGAGGGTAGCCATCAAATTCTGCCCTAATTCTAACAGAGCGGCAAAGAAGGCGAAAGTCCGTGGCCTGCCCTTCTATGTTTCCTGTGTTTGACCTTGTCTCTTTTTTTCGAAGGCACACTGCTGGACTCTCTTTTTGAGCTGTCCATCATGTGGCTTGTCGATTGAAGAACTCGTCTGTGCCCTCATTCGTGACCTTCACAGAGAGGGGACGGTTTTGTTCGATTTCAAACCGTTTTTAGTGCTTGGACAAACGATCAGTATTTCGTGTTTTCTCTCCACACACACACACACACACACACACACACACACACACAGAGAGAGAGAGAGAGAGAGAGAGTGGTTATCTCGCCTCGCTCCCGTCCCGCCCAGCCGCACTAAGTCTTCTTTCGATTGACGTTGTAAACATGCATGCACGCAGCATCCTCCTCGTCCTCTTCTTCCGCGTCCGCTACCCGGTTGGTTTTTTGGGCTGGCGGTGAAGAAAGAAAGAAAGAAAGAAAGAAAGAAAAAAAGAAAAGAAAAGAAAGAAAGAAAGAAGGAGCGGATTTTTAAAGAATTGAATGTTCTTGCTTTCTGGCAGTCTTTTTCTATATGCCGGGATGGGTATATCTGGATATGGATGGATGGATGGATGGATGACCATTTCTTCTTTTTCTCCACCCTTTTCTCTGTCTCCTTACTATCTACTGCCTTCTTCGTCCTCCTTTGTCTTTCTTCGTCCATGCATGGGTTTTTCCTCCATTCTTCCGCAACACAGGTCGGTTCCTTTTCCATCCTTCCTGAGGCTCGTATCTGATGGACGTGGACGCTGCTGGCTGTGTGTGTGTGCGTGCGTGCGTGTGTGTGTGTGTGTGTGTGTGTGTGTGTGCGTGCGTGCGTGCGCGCGCGCGCGCGCGTGTGTGTGTGTGTGTGCGTGCGTGTGTGTGTGTGTGTATGTGTGTGTATGTGTGTGTGCTGTGTGCACGTGCGTGAGAGAGAGAGAGAGAGAGAGACCCATTGGCAACCTGCCTCCGCCAAAAACAGAAGAACACATATAAGAGACCAACAGGGAACCTGGGGGGTTTTCAAGGAGAGACGGATTCATCCATCTATCCATCCATCGCACTCCACCCATCAATTGTCCTACATGCAGTTCCTTTTCTTTTGGTCCCTTCCGTACGCAAAGGACCTTTATGAGCGGCGCTCAGACAACAAACTGCCTCACTTGTCCGATCGATCTTGTCCCTCTTTCTGTGATTCTTTGGAGCCTTCATGCATCTTTGTTTGCAGCTCTATTCACAGTGGACTGGGCCGGATCTCAAACCCCGGAGGCCTGTCCAGAAAAAGGTCAGGGTCAGACTTTGAAGGGCTACAGAGAGAAAGCGCGTGGAGTGATTCAGTTTCGTTTCTGCCTTTTAGAGAGGGCCTGCTTCCGTGTTAGCCCCGACTTTGTCGATGACCTTTGCGAGCAAAGGCCTCTCGAATCAGATTTTCCGTTGTATGAGCCGTCGTGGGGGTCTGGACGCGAACTGGGTTGACAACAAGTCAGCTCAGGGAGTTAGTAAGCCCTTTTCTTCGGTTCTCCGGAGCGCGTTGTGGGTACGTGCATTCGTTTGACAAGGTGTGTCGTGTGGGTTGAGAAACGCATGCGACATTTCAAGTTGTACGCTTGTACGTTGGTCGACGCGTCAGACAGAAGAAATTCTGTTCCTGGGTCTGAGAAAGCAGAGACAGCGGTGTTGAGTCTGTCGGCACGCGTGCCCTCGTGAAGGTTCAACCCCCCTTGGTTGACTTCTGTCCTCCCTGGGTTGGTGAATCGGCACTTGGGTCGCAGTCGTTCAAGTTTTGCGAGCGAAAAACGTTTTTGGACTTGTGACCTTCCGAGCAATCCGTGGTGCAGACTCGACAGCAAAGAAACTGTCTACGCGCATATGATTGCAGTCAATTGCGACGCATATGATTGCTTTAACTGACCCCAACCAATTTGGTTGCAGAGACGACGCGGAATTGGCGCCCGAGGGACCTGTGGAGAGCCAGAAGAAGAAGAAGAAGAAGAAAGAGAAAAAGGAACAACTTGCAGAAGAGAGCTGAGGGACTCCAAGTGGGACTCACAGACAGGCAGACAGACACAGACTGGCAGATGTAGCAAGCAGAGGGGGATAGATGAGTTTGTTCATTCTTCGCTCTCCCCTCCTCTTAGTCAATGACATACGTAGATCCATCGAAACACGACGAGGGAGAGAGATTGAAAAACGATCGATGAATTAAAGCCCCCCCTTGTTCCGCCTTTCCTACCGGGTGAGGAGTAGAAATTGGAAGAATGAAATTAAGGAAAGAGAATGCATGCAAGAAAGAATTTATCAACTAGAGCGTTCAATCAGGCATTCACTTCAGACAGTTCAAATCCACTCAAGTCTTCAATTCAGTTAAGCGAAGCGATCTGAGTCTTCTCTCCGGTTCCGGTCTTCTGACCGTCTTCAGTTCCATGACATTGTAACCGGTTGTAATTCGCGTGGTCGGTGATGGTTGTGCGATATCTATTGTCAATTTGCTAAATTTCTCTAAATTTCTGTTTTTAAATTCTTTTAGATTCTTGTCCAAATCCCTCTAAATTTCTGTCCAATTCCTTAAAATTGGCAAATTCCTGTCTAAATTCTTTTAAATTCCTGCTAGAATTCCTGTTTAAATTCCTAGCTATAGGTTTTTCCAGGATTTAACAGTGCGGTCAACAACAAGATGGAGGAGGAGGTCAGCACTCAGGATGTTCTTGAAGAGGTTGGCTGAGCGATTGAGTAAGAAGTGGGAGCAACATGTGAAGAAGACATGCGGCCGGATCCGAGTCCGTCTATAAATTGCCTACCTCAAAGCGCCGTTCAAAGCGGCAAGCGCATGTATTCGGAGGACCAGAGGAGTGCAAGGGGCTAGGCAGGGGGAGGACTGGCAGCAAGGAGGAACTAGAGGAGGAATAGGCAGTACGCTCATTATGACAGAGCGATGAGAAGTACCTAGCAAATCCTTAGGCAAATCCTGAAAAAGGTATCTAGAGAGAGGAGAGTTAAGTATTAAAGAGGTCGAACGAGTGAGAGAGCTTTAAAGTTAGTAGTAGCGAAGATAGTAAACAGGGCAGAAAGAAGAAGAAGAAGAAGAAGAACAAGCTAGAAGGTAGGAATGAACTTTAAGTCAATGTTCTTCCTTCGGATCCTAGTTAGGATTACCCTGCAAAGAGTCAAAGATTTAGGAATTTAGACAGGAATTTAGAGGAATTTAGAGGAATTTAAACAAAAAATTAGAGGAATTTAGAGGAATTTAGCTAGGAATCTAAAGGAATTTAAAGACAGGAATTTAGAGGAATTTAGCAAATTTTAGAGGCCGATTTCTATAAGCATCATAATATCAAGTTCTAACTCATCATAGTTCATAAGAAATTGACCTTCAAAGTTTAGGAATTTAGAACTCTAAATTCTTTTAGATTTCTGTCTAAATTCCTCTAAAATCCTGTCTAAATTCCTCTAAATTCCTGTTTAAATTCCTCTAAATTCCTGTCTACATTCCTAGGTCTTTGCAGAGTAGACTCTGAGTAGTCGGGATCAAGGTCTACAGGATTATTAGGATATATATATATATATATATATATATATATATATATGTTTGGAAGATCAAATCATGTTTAATATGCGTTTGCCTAGATGTTTGCTGTGCGATCTTTCCTTTATCGCGCTGTGACTTACGCAATGGTCAATTAATTAAAAAACTTTGGGGTAGAATGGCCTCTTCTTTAAAAAGTTCATCACCAACAATATCTTTGTTTTTCTCTTTCGTGTTCTTTATATCTCTTCCTTCCATGCATAGTCTAAGGTCTTTCCTTCTTCAAGTTCAAGCCGGCGAAGGGTTACGCCGCAACTTATGCGACGGCGTGATGCCTATATCTAGGCCTATATATATTCATAAGAATTAAAAACACTAAGAAAATAGAAATAAAATAAGAAACTTGCATGTAAAAACTTTGCTATAAAGAAAAGGTAAATCAAGAGGTTAATGAGAATTAATCAATTTCTAGATTAATCTAGCCTTGATTGTCTATAAGATTCTATATGCTATAGTGTCTATGCTATGTTATGCTACTACACAATGTTTAGGAATTAATTATATTCAAATTTAGAAATTCGATTCAAATGATTAAATCTACATTATGAATGTGTAGAATGAATATGTATTATCAATTGAGTAGAATATATAAAAAAAACTATAGAATAAAAAAAAATGTACACGTATTACAAAGAGATTTTATGCTAAATTCAAAATACAACTGTATGCCTCCTCTAGGTGCCGATCCACATCTGTATACGTAAGGCAAATCAGAAATCTCCATCATAATTCACTATCCGAATGTTCTTGAATATCTATAACAATTGTATCATCCACAATAATAAATAACGCCTAACCATCACCGACCACACGAGGAAACAATCTGCAGCACATAACGTAATAGCAGCCAGCAAATTCAATATAAGGAATTGCATGAAAGTCGATCGAAAGTGAATGCAGCGGAATGCAGTCTGAGGGGTAGACGCTCCAGGTAGAAGTCTAACGTAATGGGATTTTGATAACAAAGAATGCAGTCTTTGTTTTCTCTTCCTTCTCACTACCTTAGAAGCAGGACAGACTCTACAATAAAAAAAAAACGCCTGCACATCTACATTAATCTACACAATCTCTGAAAGTGGATGCTTGCTAGACTGGTGGACTGACTGAGAGTGACAGATGGATGGACTGACCATTTTATCATCGTGGTAGAAGGAAAAGCCCTCCCTGCTTACAGCAGCTGCCGCCTCTGGCTGGGCTACTGTTCCCTTCCTCGGTTTCCTTTCCCCCCGGGCCCCCCCCTTAGGACAAATTTCCTTGGTTCTGCAATAAGTGATTAAGCGGTGCAAGAAGGGGAAAAAGCGAGAAAAATTGTATAGATACTACGAGATATATGGGGATATATGCAATTATGGAGTTGTCAAACACGGAACGAAAATAGGAATGATGGATTGATTGTGAGTAGTATAGAAATACCGTCAGGTAGAGGACTGGTAGGCTTCTTCACTTTATCGTGTTCGCTTTCATACAAAACAAAAAAAAGCAAAAAAAGAGAAAAGTCGGCGTGGCACGGCGTGGTATTGGGTGGCAAGTCGAAGGCTTTTCCATTTTCTCCAGCTAAACCCTTCCATAGTCTTGCCCTTAGCCATTACCGATAGCTGGCTGCATAGTGTCCTGCCCATTCTGTATCTGCATCATGCAGATTCCAACTGACTGACCGATCCTGCATATCCTGTACCCACCTGGCGGTAAAGTTGAAGACCGTGAAATCTACCGGGTCAGGTGCAAAGCGCCCTTTCTCCTGCAGTACACCGTTTTTGAGCAGAAGCTCCGAAAGAAAGAAGCCATACGCTCCGTTGTACCCGCTGCCTGCCTTCGGGGATGCTGATAGCATTACAGTGGGGACATTGAAGGAGAACCGCAGCAACAGGGAGGGGAGGAAGTGCCGTTGCTGGATGGGTTCCTAGAACCTCTGGTGAATGTCCGTATACGCTGTGCGACTGCATGCATAAAGAGAGACGGACATATACAAACTTTAAGGGCTGTATCGGTACCCTCACCAAGCGTTTCAAATCAGAACGTTGTATGGCATTGCATATACCAGGCAGACAAAAAATCTGTGATTCGCCGAAGTATTCCATTTATATCTGAGACATGTTTTTGTGATGGATTCTCTGTTTTTCATTTTTTTTCTGCGTTTCTCTCTGTCTGTATCCGTTCCTCTCCTTTCCCCTTTCCCCCCTGTGTGTGTGTTTGTGCGTCTTTTGCCTTGTTTTTCTCCTTTTGATTCTGACTTTCGATCATTTGAGAAAAAGAAAGGAATCAAATGACATGCAAGTATCTCGCGCTTATCCAAATGAAAAAGGAAGGCAGAGAGAGCAATGAAAACAAAAAAACAAAAACACTCTTTATACAGATAGCCAGAGAAGGAGGCAGGGACAATAACAAAGACAGAGACAGAAAAAAAAACAGAGACGAAGAGAAAAGAAACGAGGAGCGAAGCTAGGAAGTAAAAAATATGACCCCAGTGATAGTTGCTTGATTCGAGTTATTATCCTCAAGAGGACACACGGAATGAGGCGGGCTGGGTCTGCTTTGATAAAGCACCATACCTGGTCCAACTTGGTGTCTTTCCCATACACCGCCACCATGGTGGACTTACACACCGCCGGCATTATAACCGCTCCACGCCCGGCCCGGCCATACTGTCATAGCACAGGAGAAAAAAGGGAAAAATAACATATTTGACGACAAATAAGTAGACAAAAACAGGAGAAAAAAACATACAGCAACACATGGAAGAATCAAATAGATAGCACAGTATGTCTAGACAGTATGTCGTTCATAAAAGAGGCCGGACAGACATGCTTGGCACAATAAAGTCTTTCAGTCCCTTGTTTTGTGTGCGCTTCTTGCGGTTTCTAAGGGGTTTTGGTGTTTTTACAGTCATTCTGGACACTACACTTCACACAAGTAGAATATTTGTGTGATTTATCTCACCTGAAATTCTCGGCCCAGCTTTTGAGGTATGCATGGAGAGGCACGAGCTTCTGAATAAGCATGTCCATATTGTACTTGCATAGATGCATGAAGAACAAAAATTGAAACGATCGAGTAGAGAGGAAGACGCATGAAGAGAGAAGTGTGCAGGCGTTATTTTAAGAGACGCCTAGCTTGATAAAAAAAAGATACTTCTACCTGGAGCCAAGACGGCGCATGAAGAGGCTTCACGACCGGAACAAAAAAATTTGTGAAATGAGAAAAAAAAAACGCCACCTGGGAAGGCAAAAATGCAGAGCATCCCATATGTGTTTCTTCAGAACAAAAGAAGAGACAGAACAGAAGTTGAAGGAAAGAGAAAGACAGAGGGGAAGAGAGAGAGAGAGAGAGAGAGAGAGAGAGAGAGAGAGAGACCTTTGCTCCTCTGCCTGCAGAAGAACAGTTCTGTGGGAACTGTCCTGCAGACGCAAAGAAGCCTGCGGAAAGAGAGAAAGAAAGTCAGGAAAGAAGTCACAGACACAAAAAGGCGCACGGGAGAAGAGCCAGTAAAGAAGCAGAACACTGCATGAAGTATTAATATTCTACTACTCGCATGTGTGCTCTTTCTCGCGTGACTGACCACAACCCAAAATTATGCACGGCACACATATAGAATCAGGCATAGGGGGGACATATAGAGAAGGTAGTTAACGCCATTAGCATGTCATTTATATTTCCGATCAGTCTGCTCTTTTCTCTTGTTTATCACGTTCTGACTGCAAAAGGACTCATACAAAACAAATCCCGCTTTCTGCCTTTTTTTTGTTCGCTGTCTAACATCTCTTAAAATATATGAACCCACAAAAGATTATGTACCTGATCGAAGCATGCCCCTCCATACACTCTCTTTAATTTTCGATTGAATGACCTTCTCTCTGATGGACCCTCGTCTAGTTGTGAGATGTGGAGATTCCTATGGGTTGAGAAGGGGGTCCTCATAAAGACTATCATTTGACCTTCCTTATTAAAAGAACTTGACTGACCTCGGCCTTCTTCAACTTCACCGTCTAGTTCAGTTAGTTCCGAGGCCAATCGCCCACGGTGGTCTGCCCAGAAAAGGGGAGGAGGCAGTAACTTAGCCCATGGAAGCACTTCTCCTGCAAGAAAGAAGATCTACACACATGTACACATACACAAAAAGATAAGGAAGAGAGCACAAGAGAGGCTTTGTGAGGACCTGATAATTCAGAACATGCCGATTGTGGTTTCCTCAAATGCTCTATTACAAGTAGTCAGACATCAACACTGACTGCAATTCATCTTCTGCCTCTTAGCACCCCCCTTCATTACTCCAGTCCACTCTCAAAACCATCCATCCATCCATTCATCTATCCATCCATCTATCCATCCATCCACATCCAGATATACCTATCCCAGCATATAAAAAAAGACTGCCAAAAAGCAAGAACATTCAATTCTTAAAAAATCCGCTCTTTCTTTCTTCTCTCCCTCCCCCTGACACACACATACGGAGCTTTCTGTCCCCCCTCCCCTCTCTGTCTTTCACTCACTCTTACTGCTTCTCTCTCATATTCAAAGACTTCTTCTTCCACTCCTTTCTCTCTCATATCCAGAGACTCCTTCTTCCACTCTCTTTTCTCTCACAGTCAGAGACTTCTTCTTCCACTCCCTTTTCTCTCATATTCAGAGACTTCTTCTTGTACCCCCTTCTCTTTCACATTCAGAGACTTCTTCTTCCACTCCCCTCTCTTTCATATTCAGAGACTTCTTCTTCCACTCCCTTCTCTCTCACATTCAGAGACTTCTTTTTCCACTCCCCTCTCTCTCACATTCAGAGACTTCTTCTTCCACTCCCTTCTCTCTCATATTCAGAGACTTCTTCTTCCACCCCCCTCTCTCTCACATTCAGAGACTTCTTCTTCCACTTCCTTCTCTCTCATATTCAGAGACTTCTTCTTCCACTCCCCTCTCTCTCATATTCAGAGACTTCTTCTTCCACTCCCCTCTCTTTCATATTCAGAGACTTCTTCTTCCACTCCCCTCTCTCTCACATTCAGAGACTTCTTCTTCCATTCCCTTCTCTCTTATATATATAAGCAAACACATACACACACACACACACACACACACACACACACACACATACACACACACAGACACAAAGTTTTACTGTGTTTCTCTCTCATATAGAGAGAGTTCCCCTTCCTCCTTGTCCCTCTCTTTTTGACATAGACACTTAGTCCGTCATTTGCCCCTTTTTCACGGGTGAAGGCGGATCAAGAAACAGTTGATTCTCTGCCTATTTGCCCCAGACAGACAGACAGAAAGAGGAATAGACAGACAGACAGATAGACAGACAGACAGACAAGCATCCATCTCCCTCTCCCCTCCTCTCCAGACGGAAGAAACGAAGAGAAAAGAAGAGAAAGGAAAAGAAAAGAAAAGAAACGAAAAGAAAGAACTGACCTTATTAAGGTCTTCCGCTGCCTGTCTGAAGAATGTCCCCGTCTTGAACCGCTTGGGCTCGGGAAGGCTATTGGCAAAGTCAATAGCCTTTTACTCCCTGCTGGTCCTCCCATACGTCTTCATCCTTTATGTCACAGTAAGCTTACGAGCCTTCGCTTCCCGATACTTTGAAATGGAGAACTGTCTCCTAACGTACTTCTGTTTCCCTCCCATCTCCGTCTCTGTTTTGCTCAAAGATACGAAGGCCTTTGACCTGGTATCAAAGAAGACACCACGGACCGGGTTGGTCAACACCTTCTCTTTTGCAGTTGGATCTGCTGCTGCTAACAGTTGCTGCTCTGTCAACATAAGCACATGTTCAGGGTGGTGAGGCTTACTGTAGATCGGGTTGTTCTGCGATTCTGCCAAGTGAAGCTCTCCGTCGGTCAGAAGCTTCTTTAGAGGGGACCTTCCTGTCCCCCCTTCTTGCCATTATTGGAAACCCCCTCTGTGAACGTCCCCCTCTTACTCTTCCTCTTGTTAGTACAGAGCCCTGGCAGGGGGCGTCTTGAACCGCTTGGGCTGAGGAAGGCTATTGGCAAAGTCAACAGCCTTTTTAAATTCAAATTTGCTCCCTGCTGGTCCCCCCATACGTCTTCATCCTTTGTACTACAGCAAGCTCGCGAGCCTTCGCTTCCCCATACTTGGAAAGTTTTAACGGAGAACAGTTTCCTGATATGCTTCCGTTTCCTTCTCATCTCTGTCACTGTTTGGCTCGAAGATACAAAGGGCTATGACCTGACATCAAAAAAGACGCCACGGATTGGGTTGGTCAACGCCTTCTGTGGTTTGCTCGATCGTTGGATAAGTTTCTCTACAGATGGAGATGGGGATATGTTAAGGGTGGTGGCACTCAGTATAGATCTGGTTGTTCCTCCACTCTATTATGCCGAGCTCACCTTCGGTCAGTGCCTTTTTAGGAGGGGCATGAAGCTCCTCGATTTCTTGATTGCGTCGAGCTTTCAAAAGCTCTGCAAGTCCTTCCTCTCCTATTTTTTGGAGAGAGACAGTACTACTTGTTGTTCAACTGTCGAATGACGAACGCGAGGGGATATTTGTCATGCGGTCAGATTTGAATTTGATCAGTGGGACTCATGCAGTCTGGTCACGACTCTGGCATCCGGCCACATGCAAAAAACAATTTAAAGTCCTGGCTGCCTGCATGGTCAGCTTATGGTCAGCTTACGAAAAGGACGAGGGTGAAGTTTTGGATGAAAGAAAAGAGAAAAACGCATAACAGATGCATTGCGCAACATTTGCGTAACACTTATTAATAATTGGCAACACGTGCATGGACGATCGCAGACGCCCCACCCCCCCCGCGCGCCATGAATCCCCCGCCGCAGGCCGTAAGTGCGGGAGTCTTCACACAAGAGTATCTAACTGTATGTATGATATAATCCCATGTGTGCAGAACTTTTGCCAAAGTTGCGTAACACACCTAATACCTAGTAGGTTAGTGCCTCAACCAGCTGTGTCGCGGTTCATTTAAATGTCCACGTGGGGCACAAACCTTAATTGTTTATGCGACTGCGCATGGTATATAGGGCCCTTTACAGTATCAGACCGTGAGCTGCCCTCTCAGATGTACTCTTACACACATAGCCAATTATATTTTTATCTAAAAAAAATTTTAGCCGTATATTAAATATAGCCGTTTTGTCAGCCACTTCATTTGTATGTTGCTCCAAAGATGTGCAATCATGTATACATATACAATCCATGACCACCAGTACCGTATCTATAATTTACTGCTCACACTAGCCTCATTCTTATATTGCTTTCATCTCAGTGCATGCTCTCAATACCTCTCATTTGTTTATTTTATCCCACTGCACTCCATTCTCTCTTTTCTGCTTGCCTGTGTCATTGCACGATCCTCGTTATCTGCAGGCATCCTGCAGCTCTCCGACTGCCCAAAATAATGTAGTCGTGTTAGCTCACTGCGCTGATAATAAGCCTGATATGTTTACTTATACAGGTCTGTTACTCGCATTCGATTATGCATTTACTCAATATGTATATATCAATCTCTGTTCATCTTATCACCGCTCGATCCCACAATAATCGGTTTCACTGTATGCTTTCGCATGATAATCCACTGCCCTGCCCATTTTATTTCACTGTTCTCATTGCACCTTTGTATGCCACATCTCTCCCACTGTCATCTAAGTTGCCTCTTCGCCGAGCTTTTTGCACTCACGTCAGCTCTCACATCGAGTCTCATTAAATCTCAGTCTTCTCAGTTCAGTACTCTGATTTCAATGCATGGCCTCTTCTCACTGTATTCTCTGTCATGTTTGGTTCTTACTTTTTTCTGCCCACAGCCATCAACTCATTGCTCTTATACCCTAGCTATCACCTGGCGCAGACAGGTGGGCATGCAGGCAGGCAGATATGCCAAACGGCAGAATAAGCAGACCCGTAAAATGAGAGAATGACACTAGCAGAATAGCAAAAAGGCAGAGAGACATACAAACACGCAGATATAGGCACTGCCAGGCAGACAGGCAGGCAGACAGACAGACAGACAGATACATAGGCTACTCTCTCGGTGACCTTGTTTACTCATATCTCATCTCTTCACTTGCATTTCACTTTTCTTATCTTGTCTCTCTTATGTCATTTCTCTCAATTCCGACCTCTTATCCGACCTCTCAGCTATATATATCTCTACATGCCACCTCACAAACAAACTGTGAGATTCAGAAGTCGCAATCCTACTCTGCTTCCGTTTTAACGTTTCCTTAAAGTTCTGGCACGACTCAGCATATTCCTGTCCATTCCTGCCTACCTACCAGTTGGCTGTCGTGCAGGGATGCCTTCCTCTGTGCCTGACCGCATTTCTAATTTTGTCTTCTTTTCTAAGTGTGCTCAAAGTTCTGCCTCCCTGTCTGTTTGACTGCTTTCTCATCATCCCAGCTAGGTGCCCATTCTGTCTGCCTGACTTAGTTTACTTCCCGAATTTTGATCTTTCTGTTAAACTTTGCCTATGTTCACTGAAAAGTTCTGACTGGGCCGTCCTATCTAAGGACTGCCTTTAACAACTTGTTATCCTGACAACCTTCCATATTTCGCTTTTCCGCTCTTCTATCTTTTCTCCCCTCACCTCTTCTGTCCTCTTTATCTGTTCTGTGTTTCTTCTTTCTTTCTATCACTGCTTTTTTCATTCTTTTCCCCCCTTTCGTTTCTCTCTCTGGACGTATACCTCTTAATAGCTCTTATTTCATATGTTTTTTCATAACAGCCCCTGAAAGTTATTTCAGAATAAGTTTCCTCGACACGATCGTACTTGATCGTCAACATTGACCGCCATTTATTGAATATCGCTCTTTTATACATTTTTTTAATGGTGGCGCCTAAATAGTATTGCATGGTAAATTCCCTTGACTTAATCATACTTGATCCATAAGTTGATCGTCAACATTGATCGGCATTAATTTATTGAATACAGTTATAAAAAGCTTTTATAATTAAACTGTTTGAAAAAATTTAGGAAAATTTATACCAGATTATAAAACTTTTTTGACTGACTATTGATTGATCGATGAGTTCCATAGTTGGTACACAAAGCATTTATCAAAAAGTATCTTCTAAGAAAGGTTACAGAATGTGTTTATCCGTAAGTCTAACGAATTTTAGAACATTTTATGACATAGCTCTTATTTAATTGACTAGTTGATTGATTGAATGCGTAATTTTTTAAAGTTATAATGATGTTAAATGCATTCGGTTCAGTGAATATTCTATTGATGGATTTGGATACCAATAGTAGCTCAGGAAAAGATTTAGTAATCAGACCGTAATACTGCATGCTTATGTTTTTTAACGTTTTCCTTTAGCCCGTACGTCATAATTAACACACTCACAAGAGTCGCGTGACAAGACCTTAGTCACACGCGCGCACTCACTTGTATATTCATATAGCCGTCAGACATCCGTCAGACAGAAGATGACAAAAGCCTTCGATCAGCATCCTTCAGCCGGGCTTCCAACAACCCTTCCGAGTAAAAGTGCTGGTTCGAACATGCGCACCAGTAAGTGTGGTCTCGAATTTATCCTCAAAAGTCGAACCAGTGGGATCCATTCAATGTGGTCGATCGAGTTGTGGACCTTCTTCTCCCTTGCGAATTTAGGATAGTTGCCGAAATCTGTCCTGGTTATTAATTCATCTAGAAAATCGCAAGCATCGCGCTCTGGTGACTTCTTTCAAGTTTCACGACTGTGCTTTTGGGCTTTCTGCCTTCACGGAGTGCGACTCGATGTCGGATGATCTGGTGCGTCAGAGGCTGGCGTCTCTCTTCAGTCTGATCGATAATCGAGAGACGGAAAGCCTCCAAAGCCACCAGCTGGTCGGCATTTTGAATTCTGCCCGTAAATTCGGTCTGCTGGTGCGTGGAATTGCCCATGAAATTTCGAGTTTGGAGATGGATGACAGTCTTGAGGTTGGGCTGTCAGGGGTGGCGGTGTCAGGATCGGATAAACAACTTGTGCAGACAGCCATTGTGAGGGGTTTTGTTGGGTGGGAAGAAAAAGAGAAAGAGATTGCGAGTGGCAAATCGATCTGTCCTCTTACTTCGTCAGAGAGACGTTCCTTTCTTCTTGACCTTCTGGCGGATCTGCACATGTGCCGACTGCAAAACGGGGGGGTGATTCGGACTTCCCTGAGCCTCACTGAGTCCTCTGAGGAATCTGAGCAGACTGAGATGGGGCACACAGTGGGGGTACTGGGGGAGAAACTGGGTCTGGGACAGTGGGAAAAGCGTGGGCTCGAAAGAGGGGAAGTGGGACTGTCTGTGGAAGCACTTCAGAACGCGATAGAGCGACTAGGCGGTTTGGTGAAGGACAAAAGGGAACAGCTGAAGGCCCTCCCTACCTCCCATCTGTTGCTTCCTGATGGGGGGGCTTTGTGTGGTTCTTCTACTAAGGCTGAGGAATTTCGGAGATTGCAGAACTGCTTTGCTGCAGAGTACAGACAGAGAGTCGAGGTGCTGCTTCGGCGCCTTGACGTGACTTTGGAGTCCTTCATGTGGAGCGCGAAGGCGCAGCAACAGTTGGTGAAAAAGACAACCGAGAAAGGGAAAGCGTCTCGGTCGTCTTCTTCTTCCATGCAGGAGGATGCTGAAGAGGAAGAGGACCCCTTGATGAAAGCAGTGAGTGCAGTGACGGAGTGGAAGGAGGGCGTCCGAGCTAAATGGGGTCTCGGTGAAGAAAGAGAGAGCGGAGGCGGAGGGGGGAGGAAAGAGATTCTGTGTCTCCACGACGCGTTTTGCCTTCCTGCTTCTGAAGTTCTGTCATGGGTGGGTCTGTCGTGTATTTGGATGACCTTCTCTTTGTTTCAGTGGGCCCTTCTCCTGTTTCCTCTCTTTTGTAGGGATTTTCGTTCGCAATCCTTCATTTTTCTTCTTTTTCTTTCCTCCTTCTTTCTTTCCTTCCGTCCATCTTTCCTTCCAACATTCCTTTCTTTTTTTTTTTTTTCTTTTTTTCTTTCTTTCTTTCTTTCTTTCTTTCTTTCATTCTTTCTTTCTTTTCTTTCTTTCTTTCTTTCTTTCTTTCATGCTTTCTTTCTTTCTTTCTTTCTTTCTTTTCTTTCTTTCTTTCTTTCTTTCTTTCCTTCCTTCCTTCCTTCCTTTCTTTCTTTCTTTCTTTGCGTGTGGGACATTTTGTCCAAGGGCCTCTGTCGTTTCTTTCTTTGCGTGTGGGACATTTTGTCCCAGGGCCTCCATTGTCTCTTTTTTTGCGTGTGGGACATTTTGTCCCAGGGCCTCCGTTCTCTCTTTTTTTGCGTGTGGGACATTTTGTCCCAGGGCCTCCGTTGTCTCTTTTTTTGCGTGTGGGACATTTTGTCCAAGGGCCTCTGTCGTTTCTTTCTTTGCGTGTGGGACATTTTGTCCAAGGGCCTCTGTCGTTTCTTTCTTTGCGTGTGGGACATTTTGTCCCAGGTCTTCCATTGTCTCTTTTTTTGCGTGTGGGACATTTTGTCCAAGGGCCTCCGTTGTCTCTTTTTTTGCGTGTGGGACATTTTGTCCCAGGGCCTCCGTTGTCTGTTTTTTTGCGTGTGGGACATTTTGTCCCAGGGCCTGCGTTCTCTCTTTTTTTGCGTGTGGGACATTTTGTCCCAGGGCCTCCGTTCTCTCTTTCTTTGCGTGTGGGACATTTTGTCCCAGGGCCTCCGTTCTCTCTTTCTTTGCGTGTGGGACATTTTGTCCCAGGGCCTCCGTTGTCTGTTTTTTTGCGTGTGGGACATTTTGTCCCAGGGCCTCCGTTGTCTGTTTTTTTGCGTGTGGGACATTTTGTCCCAGGGCCTGCGTTCTCTCTTTCTTTGCGTGTGGGACATTTTGTCGCAGGGCTGCGTTCTCTCTTTCTTTGCGTGTGGGACATTTTGTCCCAGGGCCTGCGTTCTCTCTTTCTTTGCGTGTGGGACATTTTGTCCCAGGGCCTGCGTTCTTTCTCTCTGTCTTTCTTTCTATCTTTCTTCCTTCCTTCCTTTCTTTCTTTCTTTCTTTCTTTCTTTCTTTTCTTTCTTTCTTTCTTTCTTTTCTTTCTTTCTTTCTTTCTTTCTTTTCTTTCTTCCTTCCTTCCTTCCTTCCTTTCTTTTTTTTTTGTTTCTCTCTTTCATTCATGCTGCCCTGCTTCCTTCGTCCCTTCCTTCCCTCTTCGCCTGTTTTCTTTGTGTCTTTCTTCCTTTCCTTCTTTTCTTCGTTGCTTTTTCCCTTCCGTCTATTCCTCTCCTCTGCTTCCCTCCTCACCGCTGCTTCCCTCTGTGTCGCTGTGTACGTATGTGGGGGCGCGCGCACGTTCGCGAATTCTGCACCTCTGCGTGTACGTCGAGAGAGTTCCCTCCTTCTACTTTCCTTCTGATCCCTGAGCCCGCTTTCTGCCTCTTCTCTGGCCCATCCCCCCTCTCATTCTTTCAGCAACCAATTTGATGAAGCAGCATGCACTGCATATGAATGAAACAAAGCAAGCAAATATTCTTTGCATTCATTCCCTCGTCCTTTCAGGAGCCCATCTCCAACCCTTCACGTCTCGTTCCGAGCAAGTTGCGGTCTGTGACCATCGGGCGGGTCATTGACAGGGGAGGGGTGCCTGAGGGGTACACGGAGACGGAAGTTCAGAGGGACGTGGGGAAGGCGAACGAGAGGATGAAGGCGGGAGACGGGGGATCGAGTCGGGGGGGAATGCATGGGGGATCGAAATGGACAGGCCATGGCGTGGGCGTGCAGTCGCAACAACCTCATTCTCACTCTGGGGGGCGAGGAGGGGGGGG
>JAHBMJ010000206.1:36532-54171 GCA_018398765.1 Chromera velia | reverse complement strand
GCCTCTCCACTTTCATCTTTCTATCTGTTTGCATGGCACCTCTCCACTTTCGTCTTTCTGTCTGTTTGCACGACAGCCTCTCCACTTTCGTCTTTCTATCTGTTTCCATGACAGCCTCTCCGCTTCCATCTTTCTGTCTGTTTGCATGACGGCCTCTCCACTTTCATCTTTCTGTCTGTTTGCATGGCGGCCTCTCCACTTTCATCTTTCTTTCTGTCTGTTTGCATGACGGCCTCTCCACTTTCATCTTTCTATCTGTTTGTATGACAGCCTCTCCACTTCCATCTTTCTGTCTGTTTGCATGACGGCCTCTCCAATTCCATCTTTTTGTCTGTTTGCATGACGGCCTCTCCACTTCCATCTTTCTGTCTGTTTGCACGACGGCCTCTCCACTTCCATCTTTCTTTCTTTCTTCTTGCACGACGGCCTCTCCACTTTCATATTTCCATCTTTCTTTTTTGCTTGCTTGGTGGGTCTCTACTTTCTTCTGTCGTGCGCTGTCGAACATGACGACTCTCCACTTTTGTCTATCTTGCCAGCTTGCATGACTACTTTCCGCTGGCTTCCATCTTTCCTGCCTGCGTGTTAAGGGCCTCTCCAGTTTCATCCTATCTGCTAGCCCGTCTGCTTGCAGAAAGTCCGCTTCACTTTTATCTTCCTTGTTTCATCACATAACGACCTTTCAGTCTTCATCTTTCTTGTCTGTCTGCGTATATGACCCCTCATTGGAACAAACAATATGCTCTAAATCTCATCTGGTTGATAATTCCGTACAAAAGCTGACGTCTGTTCCAGTTTCATTTCTTTGGTTTTCTTTTCTGTTTTCATATGTTTGGATGCTGGCTTTTCCTGGACCACAGAGAATGTTTTTGCCTTCCTAAAATGTGAAATTTAAAGCAGAATCATTTGGAGGAGGATGGAGGATGGAGTTTACAACATTTGAACAAAAAACAACAAAGATTTCCTCACAAGGAATTTCTAGCAGAATTTTTAACATATTCACCATAGCAATACATTGTGAGTTTACGTTTCTGTAAAATTCTTGTTGGGGAGAAATTTAGTAGGAAAACCGAAAAGACTTACGTTTATTCAAAGCCTCATTTACAGTTGGACATATAAAATTAGAGATAGAAACAAAAGAAAAAAAAATATGTAAACTTACGTAATTTCAGTTATAATTTATATACCACTATGGGTAATTTACCAAATTTTGAATACTTTTGACAAAAATAGATAAAAAAGGGGGGGGCATTGACTTAAAGTTTGTTCCTAGCGTCTGGCCTATACGTTTTTCATCTCTTCCTTCTGTCCTGGTTACTGCTCTCGCTGCTAGCTCTCTCTCTCATGCGACCTCATACTTAACGCTCCTCCATCTGAATGCCTTCTTCGGCATTTGCTAAGTACTTCCTACCCCTCAGTCATGACCAGTGCACTGCCTACTCCTGCTTCCTCCCAGCCCTCCCCCTGCACTCCTCTGGTCTCCCGAATGCATGCGCTTGCCGCTTTCAGGTGGGCAATCTGCAGTCGGGCTCGGATCCGGCCGCACGTCTTACTCATGTGTTGCCCCCATTTCTCGCTCAATCGCTCTGCCACCCTCTTCAAGAACATCTTTGCCTCCCCCTCCATCGTCCCGTCGACCGTACTCATGAGTGGAGTGAAGTCGCACCCTCTGTCCGCACTTGCCTACCCATGTTTCCTCTTCTTTTCTTCTATTGCTGCTTTGAGGGCTTGAGTCCAGGTCACCTTCTCCCTCGAGGCGGCGTGTAGGTTTATCACCCTGGTATCGAAAATTGCCAGCCTTTGTGGAGCATAGGCCCCCCGGACTTGGAAGTCCCCCCTCATGATAGAACCTAAAATGGTTTGAATAGTTATAAATGGTTATAGAATAGTATAAAAACAAACCAGAACTCCTATATATGAAGATAAACACGCAAACATTAAACTTCTCTTCACTTTCATCTTTCGTGCTTAATTGAATAACGAACTCACCACTTCTATCTTTCTGTCTGTCTGCATGATAGTCTTTCCACTTTCATTGTCCAGACTCCAGACAGTCTTTTTGTAAGACGGCCCTGAGGATTAATACTAAGAGGCTTTGGTCGAAACGATTTTTTGCTGGGCCCCAGCATACCACTGGAGCCTGTGGAAGTGGCATCCTGCATACCATATGTTTCACCATACTTTGCCCACCGGAGTTTCGGGTCCTCCACCTAAACATACAAAGTTTAAAAAAACTCCAGATAAATCCATGCAAAGAGCCTGCCCAAAAGTGAGGGGACACTCATGCATTGCAGCCTAGAAGAAGCGTGCACTGCCTCAGTCACAGCTCGGGATTCCTCATATCTAACCTAGAGAGAGAAAAGAGTCGCCAACCTCCCGGGTGGACAGTCTGGTGGGTGCCCTGCAGAAAGAGGAAAGCAACATACATGGACATGGGGTATACAGGGAGACGGATAGGCAAATCTTTGAGTTCTTATCACTCCAATAATAATTTGATGGAAAAGGCTGTTCTATAGACTTTCCCGACCTCAAAGATGTAATCAGCAACTTTGGAAACCCCCATTTGGTCACTTGAGCTCTGACCCAGGATCTGCCCATACCTCGACTTTGCACGATCTCTCTAGATCTCTCCAACCAGAAAAGAGACGGCAGACAAATGTATACACGGGCGGCCCCGGAAAGCAGTACGAAAATAGGCAAAGTATTGATGAATCTGGTATAGGTGCAGGTGCAGCAATACAATTTTAAAGGCCCTTAAAACCAAAAAAAGAACATAACACTGAAAATCTTAAAGTACTGTGACAAAATATTCTGTCGTCTTTACCTCTGATCCGCATTTCTCTTTCTTCTTACCCAATCATCTCTTTATCTTATATTTTTCCTCCTATAAATTTCACCACTCCCTTCACCACCAATGGTTTAGGGTATGAAAGGATGATAATCCGATGATCTTTCTTTCTTTATTCTTTGATCTTATTTCTGTATTATTCTTCTGTTCTCTTCTATGCTCTATACAGTACTTACTGTCTCCCCGCCGTCTCGCCGTCATGACGCACGCCGACGCGTGCAGCCTTGCGCCTCCGCACGCACATTCCGCGTGCACGATTTTCTTTTCTTAAGGTACTAACTAATATCTCTTACTGCTGCATCTATTTGAAGATTTTAAATAGCTACGCAGAGCATGCATACCCGTACACACCTTAATTGCATACTAGCTGGCCCGTCAAAAAAAGTGAGCCGGTCAAGATCACTTGGTCCGTCAAATATCGTTAGCCCGTCAAAATATAGTTAACCCGTCAAAAAAATGAACCGGTGAAGATTTAATTTACCAGGCCCATCAAATATGATGATCAAGAGTTTTATTATGCATGTCACATCCCGATATATGAGGGACGGATCTAGCCTAGTTTGTTTGAAGCTTCCGCTTTTTCCTGTTAGTTAATTCTAGGAACAAGCTTATTGATCACTTTCAATGCGCAGCTTATCGATCACTTGTGGCTTTAACCCATTGAATATCCCTGCCAAGCCCGTCAAAATTGTAGGCCCGTCTAAACCTTGGGATTAATTGGTCTATCAAAATTTTAATATGGGAAGGTGACTTCAAAGGTTAATAATATATAACCGTTGATCTGGTCTCATCTGTATACTAACCTGGCCCGTCGATATCTGTCAAATATTTATGGCCCGTCAAAATGCCTAGCCCATCAAATGTCCCCAGCCGGATATAATTTCAGAGTCGTGGGATGGCATGCGTCAGGCGCGTGTCAAAACGCCTGGCCCGTAATACATCCCCAGCCAGATAAATTCAGAGTCGCGGCACGGCGTGCATCGTACAGAATTGCGCGGCATACATCAATTTCCGTGTAAGCTCCGTGCGAGTGGCTATATAGAGGGGGCATTTTGTGAAAGATCGTGAAGGTAAGTGAAGTTCTAACGGGGGTAAATGCCCCCCCAGCGGAAATTTGCGGGTCACTGGCCTACAGTAAGTATAGTAGATTTTGGGATTTATAAAAAAAATAGAAAAAAACCTAGGATTTGTGCTAGGCTAGATCCGCTCCTTATATACGGGAACATGGCATACACAACAAAACCCTCAATCATCTTGTGTGAAAATTAGTGAAAATTTAAAAACTGGGAGTTAATACCCAAAAAATAATTGGGAGCCCCTAATTTTTTATTCCTATATAGCTTGTTCCCCTAAAAGAAAAAGAGTTTAAGAAGAGTGAATGGCTTTTTCTGGGTATATGCAAAGATTGATTGACTGATTGAAGGAAAAGAAAAAACGGAAAGAAAGGTGAATTAGGGGGAAAGGAAATAAACGCTTAGGGGCTTTTAGGTAGAGAAGGAGGTTAAGCACTAAGTCGAGCAGAAAGAGGGTAGATGAGTTGAGTCCTTCCCTGATAAAGGTTTTTCTCTCTTCACAAAGGATAGCCTTTACCAAGGGAGAAAGAGATTATCAAAGTTTTGCGCTACCTCTGATTAAATAATAATAAAATTTTCTCCCCTTAGTTTTTCTATCTTATCGTTCAAGCGACAAGTGATAAGCTGCGCATTGAAAGTGATCAATAAGCTTGCTCCTAGAATTGAGACTAACAGGAAAAAGTGGAACCTTCGGACAAACTAGGCTAGATCCGCTCCTCATATGTAGGGACATATAGGAACGCGGCATACATAACAAAACCTTCAATCCTAGCCACGATCATTGTTTAAAAAGAGTGGTGTTCAACTAAACGGCGTACTATAAACAGCAAAATTTCAAGTTCTAACTCTTTATACTTCTTTTATTTTGAAAATCTGGCATTAGAATTTTGGAATCCAAATTTTTAACGCCCAATTCAACTCCTAATTCATTAAGGTAAGCCTCGGCAAGGCATACATATATGCAAACTACAATTCAAAATTGTCTTTAAAAAAAAAAAAAAAAAATGCAATAAGATAAATCGGCTGATTCCTTGCACAAAAATCTTGTCCTAGACAAAAGGTAACAAATTTAAAGGCTAGCTGAACAAAGACAATGTATGTTAAAATTTATTTACATGAAAAAAAATCTCGTCCTGTTCCGGACCTTCCGGTCAGGGATCAAAAACAATAACAGAACTGATAACAGTATTAATAGAATTCAAAATTCCAAATTAATTAAACGATTTTCAGTTACAGTTTTCGGCAGTATAAATCAGTAATAAAAAAAAACATACTCTAATTCTAAATGTATATACAGCTTTTTTCCAGATATGCAACAAATATACGTCATCATACTAAGTAATTTACTTACACATGTGTTTTTGTTATTAAGTCATCGGCAGCTGCTAGTTATGCCTCATTAATTGTCCTCTTCCTCCCATTTCTCTTTCTAGTCTTTCTTGAAGCTCCTGCCTGCGTTTTTTCTCGGCCTTCAAAAGCCAAGCCGTCTCCTTCCACTTAGCTCGGAAGCCGCACGCCAGATCGACAACCCGCAGCAGGGCGGGGTCCTGTCCCCTGGCACTGAGGGGGACAGCGGAGGTCTCCCCGTCTTTGTCGTGAGACTGTACAGACTGGAGAACCATTTCTCTCTTTGCCGAGGAGACAGAGACAGAGAGCATCTGGGTCGCGTCATCTTGTCTCTCTCCAGAACTCTCGAGGCACCTTGATGGATCTGCAAGCAGACGGGGAGGGATAAAGAAAACGTGTGCAGTTAGAATTAGTAAGAAAAGAGACAGGAAATCCCCAAGTATCCAACTGATTCTCTTTTGCAGCTTCAAGTTATAGACACTCATCTGTCCTTTTCGTTGCGTTCAAGTCCTACAGTCTCTCGCTTCAGAGCTGGATCCGTGGAAAAGACTTGCATGGACATGGACAGGAGCCCGCTTCGCCATTTATTCATTCATTCATTCATTCATTGATTCATTCATTCATTCATTCATTCATGCATTCAAGTTACGTCTTTTTTTCTGTCTTCGAGGTGTCTATAGATTGAGCAACTCAGCCATCAAGGAAGGATTGCCTCCATCTCTGTGCAAGCGAAAAGACACACACACACACACACACACAGAGAGAGAGAGAGAGAGAGAGACAGAGAGACAGAGAGAGAGACAGAGAGACAGAGAGACAGACAGAGAGGGAGAGAGAGAGAGAGATGCTCCGACCACCGCGCGTGCACGCGCATACAGACCTTCACGCGTCATCATCAAGACTGACCTTCGACGGAAAGGGCAGCCGTCAGAATGTCGACTCGTTCGCTCAACCTGAGTGTATGAACAAGTAGGTGGGAGGAAAAAGGGGGTGCGCAAAGTTTCGTAAACGCAATGAAAACACAGAGAGTGAAGGGACGAGGGAAATGCCTCATTTTAACACCTTGTCCACCATGCAAGCTACATCGTCAATCACCGCACTCAAAGCAAGACAAGTAGTCCTTGAATTTTCGGGACGGGAGCGTGAGAGAGAGCCGGCATGATTTTTTCCACGATGACACCGCGAATGTCTTCTGGCAGATGCAACAGTATGGAGGGGCCTTTTCCTGATCATCAACATCATGTTTGTATCACTACAATTGTTTCGTCATTTCTCTCTTCTTATGTTTCGATTGTCAACATATGGATGGACGTGAATGTTGGACAGTATCTACATTGATCGACTGACTTCAGACAGATGCGATGCAGTGCCGCCATTCTTTTTTCCTGGGAACTCAAGGAGACAACCTGCAACGGACACGGTGGTAGGACGAGAACAGAAAGAAAACACAAGCACGGAGGAATATATAAGCGTGAGGGAAGAACCCATGCACCCAGGCCCACTGCCTTGCCACTGTCAAACCAAACTCTCAAGTGGAGGCCTTCACGCATGCACACACACACACACACACACACACACACACCGAGAGAGAGAGAGAGAGAGAGAGAGAAGTTCACAGTCCATCCCACCTTTTGCAAGAGGCCCCTTGTAAAGTCCACAGTCGTCTCCACCTCCCCGTCTGGGCCCAGAAGGGGAAAGGGAGCTGGAGAAGGAGGAGGAAATGCTGCCACAGTGCCCCGCTTCCTTCCAGACAGAGGAACTGCGGGTCCATAAGAAGAAGAAGAAGAAGGCTCCTGCTGCTGCTGCTGCTGTGCTTGTTGAAAAGAACATGAAGGCACAGTCCATGTGCGTACCGAGACAGTCCCCTGGGTCTCTTGGGAGGTCCCGAAAGGCATTTGTGCACTCAGTGCAACGACACCCTCCTGGAGCTCTGCACGAGCTCTATCTGCCAGATCGGCCAGATGTTGGGGCATTTCTTTGGGGAGAGGTCCGAAGACCTTCACAGGAGAGCGGAATTGACTTCCTGTCTTGCTCAGTGGCGTGTCCCTGTTTCCCTCTTTCTCCTTCTCTTCCTCAGAGATTGAGAAAGATGAGTGCAGTTGGAGGTCGAATGTCTGTCTCAGGTGATTGTTCTGAGCAATACAGAAGTCCCTCATCTCCACCAGGGCGCTCTTGAAGGTCCGCGCCTCCTCGTCGCAGTTGGACAGTCGTCGATTGTCCTGCAGGCAGGATTTCGATGCATGTTCAAAAAGGGACATGCATGAATTGACTGCTCCGAAACAAACAGTCGAAATGCAGAGAGTGAAGCACATTGACCCTACCGAGAAAAAATGCAGACAGAGACGAGAGATCCATAGAGATGGTTTCCACAAGACCTCCGTCAGATTTTTCCTTCTACGTCTGTGCGCTGGCGTTCCTCGCGAGATCTTCCCCCTCTTCTGTGTTCATTCCGGACGCTGTTCATTGTTTGCCAAGCCTTTTACGTCTCTCTACTATTCCATTTAATTCTTCGTGACCAACGCAAACATCAGTAAAATCAAATCAGTCTGCCTGCGGGTTGACTGACCAAGAAGACTGAGTGCACCTCCTTCATGACTTCCTTCAGCCTCTCCTGAGAGAGCTCCACCTGGATCTTCAGCTCGTCCCTCTCTGCTTTGGCCTCCAACGCCTCCTTCACTGCTTTCACTGCCCTCATCTCAGGGTCGCCTTCGACGTCCTCAGCGGCCTCCCTCCAGTTGGCGTGTTCCGGAGGTTTCTTGGACATCGCGTCCGCGTATGTGGGCAGCTCGGCTTCCTCTGCAGTCACTTGTTCTTTCAACTTCTCGTGCTGGAGAGAAGTTTTCGCTTGGCCCTGCATGGGGGGGGAAATGAGGGACGGGGCCAGGGTGGGTGTGTATTGAGCAAAGTAAGAAAACTTACTGTGGCAACCTGAGCTTGAGGGAAGCCAGGGGTACCAGAAGGAAAACTTCGATCCATTAAACAAAGACAGGAAAGAGAAAGGCACGACCGCGACCCTTTGAGGTGTCGCAAGTAAAAGCACCCTGCGGATTGGAAACTGCGTCCAAGGGATGATCGGGGAGGGAGGGTAGTGCAACTCGAATGTGTCTGTCTGTCTGTCTCTCAAGAGACTTGCTCGATCGTTTCAAGATGGGCCCAAAGGATGTTCGTCTCCCCTCCCGTTTCTCACAGCTGACCTGCAGCGCGTCCCCAGGTGTCTCTGTTGAAGCGTTTGCCTTCTTCCATGCTGCAGACACATCGATGCCCATTTCCTGCAGTTTGGCCTGCATTGATCTTCTCAGTCTCTGGTGAGACTCCAGAACAGCTCTCGTCTCCGTCTCCAGGGCCTCCTTCTCCGACTTGGATGCCGACAGGGCCTGCGCACACGGACTCATTCAGGAAGAGGAAATGTGGAATTCAGTCCGGGGGATCTGTCTGGATACGCGGAAAGAAACTGAAAGACAATCTTGAAAGAGAATGATCAACCATGCTTGAAAGACACTCTCCTCATCTGCAGTAAGTGAAATGATCAGAAAATAAGGAAAAAACGGAAGGACAAGGAGAAAATAGCAAAAAATGGAAAAAAATAGGAAAAAGGACAAGGAGAAAGCAGAGCAAACAGAAAAGACGGAGAGAAGAGACCTGGTTGCACCCTGATTCGCTCGGAATTGCAAAAAACTTACAGTCAGTCCTTTGCTGTCCGTTTGTCCTTCCCTCCTTCCCTCCTTCCCTCCCTCCCTCCCTTCCTTCCTTCCTTCCTTCCTTCTTTCCTTCCTTCCCTGGGCCTGCATTCGTTGGTTTTTGGGCTCCCTCATTCCCTGTGCGTTTCGTTTTTCTGAGGACCACCTTTTGCCTTTTCACTCATACTTACCTCTTCCAGTTTTCTCTTTTCTGCTGACGACGCTTCCATATCTGCTTTCAGCTTCTTTGCATGCGTCTCGGCCTCTCCATGGGCATTTCTGCTCTGCGACGCCTCCTTCTTCAGCACCTCCAGAGCTTTCTGCATTCCCCCCATGTCGGCCTCGTACCTGCGTGCGTCATGCAAACACATGCATGCAGGATGTTGACATGCTGAGACACGCACATTTAAGATATGTGGATTTATTGCACAGTTGAGAAGAAGAGATATCAAGCAGAGAAGGGGGCGTATCAGAAGCCCCCCACAGATCAGCAGATGAACCGCGGAAACAGGGAAAGAAAGGGGGGAAAAGGAAGACCTCACGAATACGCGTACAAGCACGCAAGTCCACTCATAAGCAGAGACCAGAGAAACCCAGAGAGATTGCTGACCTTCTTGTGAGGGAGGGCACTGCTGTGCTGTGAATTCTCTCCATACACTCCCCGAAACTCCTCAGAAGAGACGCTGTCTTGTCCCTCATGACGAACATCTCACTGCGGATACCCTCCACCTTCCGGAGTAGTACGCTGAAATGCGCCCACAAACTCTGTCTACTCCTGTGAAGCTGGGCAGATCTCTCTTCAACGCTAGCAAACTTCCTCTTGTTCTCAGCGACCTCCTCCCTCAACCGCTCCACTTCTCTTCTCTCGACCTCCAGAGCGGTCGAGGCCTCTCTCTCCTTCTCTCTTCTCTCAGACAAAGTCGCAATGCCGTCACTCACCTGCTCAAGGAGTCTGCGCAAAGTTTCCTGAAGCTCTGCATTCTCTTGAACGGACTCCTGAGAAGCCTGAGGAGGAGCTGCGCTAGCAACAGCTCTCTCCTCTGTGACCCTCCTGAGGCACATGGATAGCTCGGCCTCTCTCTGCTCACTCTGTGCATGTGCGGCCTGAAGAGCCGTGACCTGACAAGCAAGCCTCTCCAGCAGAACCGCAAGTTCTCTGCCGTCTCTGGCGGCCTCTCTGCGTTCTTCCCTGAGCGTCTGGGCCTCCGCTTCCAGAGCGGAGATGCAGGACCTGAGGGCAGCTGTCTCCTTGGACCCCTGGTCAATAGCAGGACTCTGGTTTTGCGTTGAGGCGACAGGGGCGTCATGATCCATCATTTTGGGTAGAGATGGAGATGGAGGGACATTTGGTCTGTCGCGGGTGTTTCTGAGAAGGGAGTCCAGCGTCTCTAGACAGACACTGGCATCGGCCGAGAGTCTCTTGAGGGAACAGGGGGATCGCGTTCCTTCTTCGTGCTCTTGAGGGTCGGGATGGACAACCACCGTCAGGGGAGGGCTTCTTTCTCCTGCAGCCTCTATTTCCATCTCGCTGTCTGTCCCCTTGGAGATGGTGTGCAACGCCTGAATGCCGAGGGACAGCCTCGAGAGTAGAGAGGAGAGCACCTGCCCCTCTCTTTCGGCTTCTTGACGCTCTGCACGGAGAGCGGAGAATTCTGTTTCAACCACCGACAGACGAGTCTGAACTGCCTCCAGTTCTCTGCTTAGCTCGGCAGACCTCTCATACGCCTGGACGTGTTCTAGCGCTTCATCCATGCCGACCTGTTGTTGCTGCTGTAGAGGTGACGAGAGAGGAAGGAGGTTTTGTTCTTGTCTGTCATTACGCTCTCCTGGCTGATGTGGAGAGGCGCGCCTCTCTCCCTGAGGTTCTGCCGACTCAGAGGTGGACTGAAGAAACCGTGATGGATCCTGAGGAAGGGGTGGGCAGACGGGAGAGGAGGATTGGTGGTGGTCATTTGTGGTTATTCCTCCTGGGGGCAGGGGGAAGCTGTTGGAGTTCCAATTAGAAGGTCGGGGAATTGGAGACTGGGGTTGGGGTAGGCTTGGGTGAGGGACCGATTGGGGGTGCGAAGGGGGAGACGCAGAGGTGCGGAGAACTAGACGTTGTCCTTCGGGAGGTACGAATTGATGGACGGAATGGGAAGTGACGGGAGGGGCTGGACTCATACTTTCGTGGGGGGGATGAGGGAAAAGAGAACTCTTCGCAATTTCAAATTCATGTCTCTCTCCCTCAAGTGTCGTTCTTGCGATTTGAAATTCATTTCTTTCCCCTTCAAGAGTCTTTCTTGCTTCTTCTGTCTGATCGTTCAACTCTCTCAGCTCTTTCTCACGAGTTTGGAGCGATTGTTTCTGGGCGCACAGATCGGAACGCTGAATCTCTAGATCCTTCTGCTTCTTTACAAGAGCCTCCCGCGCTTGGTTGAGGCTCTCGACAACAGACCCTCCTCCATCTCTCCTCAACTCTACCGACACATTGGCCAACCTGACTCCCTCTGCCTCGAGAAGATCCTTCAATTCTTTCAACTCCTCTCTCTCCTCTGCTACCTCCTGCAAGTCTCTCTGCAAGGCCTCTTCCCTCTTCGTGAGAGTATCCCGGAAAGCGCAAAGAGAATTCGTCTCCTTCAATAAAGAAGACATGTGTTTATGCATCCACTCACACAATGCCGACCGTCCTCCCCCATCTTTTTGCAGCTCTTGCATCCTCCTGCTGACTGCCTCTGCAAACCTCTCCATTTCGCATGCTGACCCTTTCTGTTTCCCTCCCTTTCTTGCCTCCTCAATCACACGCCTTTCCTCCCCAACTCGCGTCCTTGCTTCCCTTAGAGAGAGAGCTCTACGCGCGAGAGTTTCCATCTCTCTCTCCAGGTCCCCCCCGTCTACTCCCTCCTCTGGGCTCTTAAGAAGGGCCGTCTGCAAATCGGAGGCCCTCCTGCCTACCTCTCGCCCCGCCTCCTCGAGCTCTCTTTCTCGTATTTCCAATACAGAGGCGTAGAGGGACAGAGAGAGGGAGGCGTCCAGGGCAGAGAGTGAAAAGTGCAGCTCGGAGGAAGGAGCTTGTCTGTTCGGCTTCGGAAGGGGGGCTGAGGTAGGTCTTGTGTCCCGCGATTCGAAGGCACCTCTTCCCCTTTCTCTCCCTTCTGGTTGCCCACACAGTCCGCGGACTTCCTCTTTGAACACTGCAAGCATGTCTTGTGCCTCTTCTATTTCCTCTGCCTCCCCGTCGTCGCTCAATTCTTTTTGCAGAACTTTGCACACAGCTGCAATGAGGGACCGCATGGGCACCAGGGGTCCCGGCAGTCTCTGAGAGAGGAACGACGAGTCTGCATCAGATGGTATGCCCGGGATCCATGCACACGCTTCTGCCTCTGTTGCTCCGTCCCCCCCAATGTCCCCCCTCTGTCTGTCCACCGACCTACTCGGAGTCTGGGTACGGGAAGGGGGAGGGGACGGTACACGAGCAAAGGAGACGTGCGCCTCTGCGCGGATTGCTCTCAGGGTCTCCTCGTGGGACAGGGCAGTCCGTAGTGCTCCGAGCTTCTTGGTAGCGCTGTTGATGGACGACTTTAATTCTTTCAGTTCCCTCAATTTGCCGTCTTTTTCAGAAGCCAAACGCTCAAGGTCACCCCGGACGTTTGCAAGAGTGCCCCTGACAGCCTCAATCTGGCCTCTAACACTTTCAATTTCTTCTCGAGTCTCTCGCCTGCTCTTCACCTCTGCTCTCTTCTGCCTGAGAGACTCAATGCATGTCTCGGCCTCAGTGTTCAGTCTCTGGAGTGTCTCTCTTGCCCCTCCCGTCTCTCTCTCCAGGCTCTTTCTGTCCTCTCTCAAACGACTGAGCTCGACTTCTATGGTTCTCTCTTCACCATCTCTCGCCAGACAAAATCGTGGTACTGTGACTGTGCCCCCATCGGTTCGTCGGGGAGAAGGGGAGGAGGAAGGGCGGTCCGCGGGGTCCTCTCTAGATCTCCCGGGAGACAGAGCAGAGCCTCTTCTTTTCGTCCTCTCTTCTCTGCTGTGTGCAATTCTTTTTGCTTCATTTTGGGCGGCTACCAAGGTCTCTCTAATCTGCCCCACCTGCCTCTCCAACCCGTCCCTCTCTTCCTTCAAGACTCCTTTTTGAGATTCGAGCTCCACCAAAGTCTCTCTCTCCCTTACCAGAGCCTCAGCAAGTTTGTGCAAAAGCTGTTTCATCTGTCTGACATCAACCCCAATCCCCACCCTCGATTCAGCCTCTCGCAGTCCTCTCTCCACTGCTGTTGCTTCTCCAGAGAGACGGCCTCTTGCTACTCGGAAAGCCTTCATCTCTCGGGCAAGCCTCCCCTCCCCCCCCTCAGGCTCCTTCCACACACCCAGAGGAGCTTCGTCCTCCAACACCTCAAATGATGATGTTTTTTTCCTAAATTCTCTTTCTCTTTCAGTCTGCTGCTGTCTAGGCACAGAGACGGAGAGGGAGTGACTGTCAAAGGGGGGACCTTCATTGGGTGCAGAGGTAGAAAGGGACTCTGAACTCTGAAGGGGACACCCAGACTCAAAGGGGTCCTCTGTGCCCCCACTCTCTGTGTCGGTTTCACTTGAAGAGAACCAGCGAGGCACACGCCGAATTCTCCCTCGGGGAAGATCTCGGACCTCCGAACTGCCTTCGCCCCCGTCCGAGAAGGAGGAATGCCTTTGGAGGGACAGGTCTTCAACTGGCAGGGGGGGAAAGGGAAAGGAAGAAGAGCCTGGAATTCTTTTGGCTTTACTGGGGGGGGAAGGCTCGCGTCGTCCTTTTCTCCTTTCGGAAATCTCTTGTCCTTTTCTTCTTGATTTCTTAAACATCTGAAGACGGCAAGTCTGTTGGAAGAAAGCCCGTGCTTGCTCCAAAAGACCTGTGCGAGCTTCTGCCAGCAATACAGCTGCTTCCCCAATCTCCTCTTGATGCCTCAATTTCGCTTTTTCAAGCTCGCCCTCTCTCTTTCGAATGTCTGTCTCGTATTCTGACACTGCTGCAGCTCTTTTCTCAAAATGCCGTGCGGCCTCTGCCAATTCCTCCGCCCGCTTTTGAAGAGCACACGCCTGTGCCTTCACCCCCTCTTGAGCACTACTTGCATCCTGCTCCAACAAATCCCGAGCCTCCTGAATCTGTTTGAAGGCTTCAATGGTTGCCTCCTCCACCGCATCCTCCCTTGCCTCGACTGCTTCTGTCTCCATTGCCTGCTGCGATTCTATGGCGAGCTTCTTTTCAACCAGTGCCTGTCTCTCTTCGTTCACAATCGAGAGACTGCCTTCCAACCGAGCTAAATCGGATTCTAACTTCAATCTCTGCACATTCAGAGTCTCTCTGTCCTCGTCTACCTGTTTTCTGTCGGTCTGCACACGCTCGAATGTCTCCCTCATGCGATCACGTTGGCTCTTAAAATCCTCTTTTTCTTCACCCAGAGCCTTCTTCTCTTCCTCCAATTCCACTTTCTGCTTTCTCAACTCCTCCCGCAACCCCTCCACTTTCTTCCGCTCTCTATCATTCAGTGCCGTCTCCTCTCTGACTGCCGCCTGTTGGGTCTTGATTGTTTGCTGCTCCTCGTGGAGAGAGAGCATCAAAGACCGAACCCCACCTTTCTCTTCCTCAACTGCCGCAAGAGAAGCGACATTCCTTTCTGCTGCCTCTCTGAAATCTCTCTCCGCCCTCTCGGTTCTCGACTGTAAATCTGCTTCTCTGTCCTTCAAATTCTGGAGGGAAGAAGCAACCTGTCTTTGCGCCTCCTGGAGAGCCTTCGCTGCCCCTGCCTCCAACTCTTTTCTTCTCTGCTTGAGAGTCTCTTCGTCCCTCTGTCTCTGCTCTTGAAGGAGAGACTTCTGTGAGGCCAGGGCATGTCTCTGTTCGAAAACATCCTTTTCTGTAGAAGATTTGAGAATCTCCAACGTCTCCTCCTCAGCTCTCTTCTTTTCCTCCCACTCTCTCGTAGCATTTTGCAAAGATCGATTCTGATCTTCCAGCTTTGCCTTTTCGACCTTCATCACCCTCTCTCTTTCCTGGAGGTCCACTTCGATTGATTTGAATCTCTGTTCGAGACCTTTCTCCTTCTCTTTCAACTGTGCGCTCCGTGCACGGAGCTCCTCACGCTCTTTCTCCATTAGCTCGGCAGCCTCTCTCCAAATCGTGAGCTCGGACTGTTGCTGTTCCTCCCACCGCACCCTTTCCCTATTGACGTCTCGCCACGCCTGTGCAATTTTGAGGTTTTGGTCTTGTGCCTCTGCTGCGACTTTCCCGATCTCCTCGCTCAGTTTTCCCCTCTCTTCTTCCAGCTGCATGCATCCGTCCATCCATTCAAGTGCATCACGTACATTCATTAAGGGACATGGAGTGAGCCCCTTTTTTTGTTTTTTCGCATGGATGATCTTCGAACCGAATCAATCGATGCGAGTTCCATTCTCTCCTGTTTGGTCTTATCCATCCATCCATCCATCATAGATTCTGTTGAATAAAAAGGAGAAAAAAGGGGGAGGAGAAAGAGAAAAAGAAAGAAAGGGGTGTCTTATTGGTGTGATTTCCATGCTCCCATGCAGTGCATCTATCCAACTGCTTTGCGTCAACATTTTCTTCCTCCTTCTGTTTCTCCCTACCTGCTGTAGAATGAGTTCCATCTGTCTCTGGAACCTCCCCTTTTCCTTCTCGAGCTCCATCCTCTCCTCCTCGGCCGCTGCTGCCAGAAGAGCCCTTCGCTCGTCCAACTCCGTTCTCTCCTCTCCTATGCAAATCATCTGTGTCTCGAATGCCTCCCTATTCTCTGCCCTCGCCTCCTCGTGTTCTCGCTCGTCCCTCTCCCGTCTCCTCAACGCTTCCACTGACGCCTCCTCCTGTAAACGTCGGAGAACAACTGTGTCGGCCTCTAGCTGCTCTCTCTTTCTTTCGAGTGATGCAGACTCCTCCACAGACGCACTTAGAGCGTCACTGCGAATTCTCAAAATCTCCTCCCGGGCCTCTGCAAGTCTCTTGCTTTCGAAGGCCAGGAGCTCGTGCTCCCTGGAGAGGTCATCGCAGTTTCGCTGTTGTTCTCCTGAAAGAACCGAAACTTCTGCTAAAAAGCGCTCTCTCTCCTTCACGGCTTTCTCTTTCTCCATTTCCGAATCCCTCAATCGAGACTCCAATTCTGCCTCTCTCTCAATCAACAGCTTCTTCTCTCTGGCAATCTCAGCTGCCGCCTCTCTTTTGACCTTCTCCATCTCCTCCTTGTGGGAACGACGCTCATACTCCATTTCTGTCCTCGCGTCCTCGACTGTCTGCTGAAGAGAAAGTAGCTCATTCGCCACTGCCCCCTCCTTGGCAGCCGCCTCCCTGACCACCCGGTTCATTTCCATCACTGAGGAGTCCGCCTGAGCACGCAGAGCCCTCTCCAGCTCCTCGCACTAAGAGAAACAAAACAGAGAACAAAGTCGTATGTTGCAGAACTAGAGCTAGAATACTTCTTTGGACGCAATCCCGTACGAAGAGAAAATATGAAGATGGATGGCATGATGAAGAGAGGGCTGCATGTATGGGGCGGAAAAATCGGAAGGTGGCCGGGTCTTTTGAAAGCATGATCAAGGTCAAGAAAGGAGAAAGAGAGGACAAAAGACATTCTGAAAAGATGCACATACAAGAGAAGGCGCTCTGCTGTGCCCTGTCTGAGCCCTTCAGAAGAAGAAGTCCAGACAGCTTACCTTTCTCTCTCTTTCTGCAGCTCTCTGCTGTGCCTCTTCCATCTGATCTGAGAGTCTGTCCAACCTTCTCTCCTTGGCCTTGATTCTCGATTCCCCCTCCTCCAACTCCACCTCTCTGGCCTCAAGAGCAGTCAAACGCCTCTCGCAAACAGAAGGCAAATCCTCCTTCTTCTCTTTCTCTTTTCTTCTGCATGATCCCCGACCTCCCTCTTCTTGGCCTGCGTGCCGACTGAGTCTCTCCCCTTCTCTGTTGGGCGTTCTCTTGGATTCTCCGGGCCCTCTCCCTGAGACCCCCCCCTTTTGCTTTTGCCCCCGAGTTCTGTTTTGATGCTCAGATTCCCCCTCGGACTCTTCTTCCTCCGACTCTTCCTGGTCTCTAGGTTTCCTCTGTAACCGTCCCCCTTTTTTTTTTGCAGTACCGATACAGGCAGTCAGGTCAGAGGAATCGGATACAGAAAGTACTGAGAGATCGTCTGGGATTCTAACCGGGATGTGTCTCTGGGTGTCTGTCTTTGTCTTCTTTTCCTTCGCTTTTTGTTCATCCTTTTCCTTCTCCTGAAGTCTCTGCTCCCTCATGGCAATCACAAAACGCTCTGCCTCTATATCCTGCCGCTCGCATTCGAACTGATATCGGAGAGCCTTGATTTCCTTCTCTCTTGCCATCTCTCTCTGTAGGGCTTCTAGTCTTTCCCTCTCCCTCTCCTCCTCTTGTCGCTCAATTTCCTGTTCCCTTTCGGCGGAGTTCCTTCGAATTTGCCCCTCAGCCTCTCTCTGGGCCTCCGACAGCGCCTTTCCCTCGATGGCAGCCTTTGCAAGGATTCGCTCCGCCTCCTCCTTTCTTTGAGCTGCCTCAAGCATCTCTCTCCGGGCCCTGCACGAAAGACAAAGAAAACACAACAATTTACATAACTCGTGCCTGCTCTATATCCCCTTCTGTCCTGTCGAACGAGTCACTCTCCTTTTTCCACCTGAATAAAGCGATCTTAGACAAGCAATACGGAGGGACTGCGCTTATCCCCC
>JAHBMJ010000206.1:0-36293 GCA_018398765.1 Chromera velia | reverse complement strand
CCCACACACACACACACTCGTACATGCATACTGTCTCTCACACACGCTCATGCACACACGCACTCACTTGTAGACAGCGGTGCCTACCTTAGTTGTGCTTCTTGCAGTCTGTCCGCTTGAATCTTCAGTTGATTCTCCCTTCTCTGCACATCAGTCTCTTTTCTCTCTGCCTCTTCCATCATTCCACTCAAACAATGACTGCTTTCCGCGGCTTCTGCTCTTCCCTCCTCAAACACATGCGCCAAAAACCTAGACGCATCCTCTCTCTGTGCCTCCACAAAGGCAGCCTCAACGCGAGCAGCCTCCCGAAAAGACGCCAGCTGAAGAGCAGACAGTTCAAGGGCTTCCTGTCGAGCGTTTAACTCCTGTATGGCTGCTCTCGCTTCTTCGACACTTCTTGTCGCTCTCTGCACATCCTCTTCTCTCGCGTGCGTCTCTGTTTCCTCTGCTTGCGCTTTTGCTCTTTGAGTCTCAATCTCCCTCTCCAGGTCCCTTCTCATTTCTTCCAATTCCGTCTGCCTCCTGGACAGATCTTCCCTCTCTTGGGAAAGCAGAGAACCGGACCTTTGGAGGCCTGCTGCCTGAGATTGCAGATAAGAATGAAGGTTTTGATTGGCATGGAGGAGATAAGATAATTGAACCTGAGCATCAGCAGCGGAAGCACGTGCCTGTCTGGCTTCGTCTGCCTCTGCAGAGGCTCTTGCAAGTACTTGGTCTCTCGCTCTACTTCCCTCCTCCTCCGCCTCCTTCCTTCTTCTCGCCATTCTTGCTTCCTCTTCTTGCTGTCTCTTTTGATGCCATTCACTCAAACGCTTCCTTGCGACTTCCAAACTCTCTTCCTTCCCTTCAAGCGTCCGCTGCTTTTCTCTTAGCTCGGGCTCTTTCCAAACACACTCCGCTTCCCTCATGCCAAGACTGGAGAGACGTGCTTTTGTCTCTCCCCGACTGAGTTCGACTCTCTCTCTCATCGCATGTCGCTGGGCAGCCACCTCCCCCCTTTCCACCTCCAGCCTCACCCGCTCCCCCTCCAGACGAGAACCGTAGGCTTCCAGCGCCCTGTGCGCCTCGCCGATGCGGGACTCTCGAGAACCCACGGCAGCCTCCAGGCCCCTTAGCTCGGCAGCTCTGAGCTCGGCATTCTCCATCAAGGACTGTTCTGAGGCCTCCATCTCTGCCAGACGGAATATGCGTACGGCGTCATGTGTCTCGTTGAGAGGGGCCGAGCTAAGAGGGGAGGGCTCGACTGCGGGTTGGTGCGGGGAGGAGAAGGAGGCGGTGTGGGTGGGTCTGCTGGTGGGTGTGCGGGGAGGTTGACGGTCTACATGCGGAGGGGTTGTAACACCCTGGGGGGGGCTCCATTTGCCGTTTGTTTTTGTTTGAGGGGGGCTATTGGAAGTCTGATTGGGGAAAAGGGCCAGAGGAGAGGCGGTAGCATTCAGAGGCGAAGAACGGCTGAGAAGGAGGTGCTCGTGTGTCGCTCCTTGTGGCTGTTGTGGTTCTTGGCCCTGCTGTGTTTGGTTCGTTTGTTGTGTGTGTTGGCCGAGAGGGAACTCGATATGGGTCTGCGTGGGGGGGGGGAACTCTGGGGGGGAGTGGGGGAACGATAGGCCGCATCCGATGAATGTGACTGAGGAAGAAGAAACGGGTTTCTGTGGAGCCGCCTTGGCTTTGGGTGACTTCGTGGGAGATTTACTCCGGGGTGATCGGGTTGGAGAGTTGGGCCGCAGAAGTGACCTTGTGGGTGATTTGGGTCTGGGGGTTGAAGTTCCCCCCACGTTTCTGGTTGAAGCTCTCTTAGGCACTGTTCCCTTTGGGCTGCGCGGCCGTGATGTCGTGACACTGTTCGGGGCTGATGTTGTTTTCTGGAGCTTTGTGTGTCTAGGTCCCCTTTGAATGATTTGTGTGCGTCTGGGGGAAGTTGTGCGCGGAGGGGAGACTGCTCCAGCTGTGCGCACTGCTCCAGACTTTCGAGGGCTGTAGGAGGCGCTTCTTGATCGCATGGGACGAGGCAAGGATGTCTTTTGGGTCCGGTTCTTTTGGGAGGACCCTGAAGATCGGATCTTGGAGGATGAGAGGACGGACTTCGAGAAGCTGCTGGTGAATCTGGAGACAGAGGACGGCTGTGTCTGTGTGCGTCTGGGGATTGCCTCTATCTCGGTTTCCCTGGCCTCAGCAGGAAGGGAGACAAGGGGCGCAGAGGCACTCCTTAAAAAATCCACACGACGGCTGGAGCCTCTCTGCATCCCACGCAGCTACGTTCTCTCGCTCTGTCTCACAGTGTCAATCGATTTGGAAATGTGCAAGAGTGACACAAAATTACAAAAGCGGTGAGGGTGTTTACAATGGGACAAAGTAGGCAGAAGTGTTGCCACAGAGAAGAAAGTTATGTCAAGCACCTTTCAAACAAGTTTCTAGAAGGAAACTCCCGAAGCTTCGTTGAGTGAAAAGGGAATGCAACAGGGGCACAGATCGTTTTTCTTTCCTCCGTGGAGCTCGTCTCCACAGAAAGAGTCAGTGAACGGGTGCGCGATATATAGATCGACGGTGCGGGTTTGCGTTTGCTGACCACTGTCAAATCATGTGACAATCGATAAGAGCTCATGAACACCTTTTCTGACTTATCTTAGCAGCTATAGACATGCAGCAAGCTAGCTGTACACATAGGCCGGCCGGGATGATTTAACTGCATGCTTGAGATCAAATTAACATATGCTTGCATTCATGCATGCATGCACATTATATGCACATTAATTGCATGCACGCACATGCACGCACGCATGCGCAACATGCATGCATATATAGTTTTTGTTTTGAACAAATGCGCTCGCACAGCGCGCGCGCTCCTAGCTCTACGCGTGGCACAAAATTAAGTCAGTCCTAGCCGTCTCCACACACCGGTACGTGTACACTCCGTCTCCATCCAGTCTGTGTGCATTCCTTGTGGTCAGAACGCTTTCTAGCATGGTCTCATGTGGAGTTTTCTCTCCATAATCCCCGTGTCTTCATCTGGAGTGACTGGGGCAAGTGGGAGTTCTTTTTTTTGCCTGTCTGTTTCTCTGTGGTGCTCCTTGTCAAGTGCCGTCTCTTTTTTGTCTTTGACTGATGTCATCTTGATGGAGCCTTGGGGCAGAACTGTCTGGCTGGAAATCTTCTGGACCTTGTAGCTATTTCAGTTTCAGAGTAGGGGCCAGAAAAAGAGGGAAACACAGAGAGAAGGGGAAAAAGAAAACCACAGAGAAGGGAAAGAGAGGATGAGTCTTGGGAGGGCAGCAGCTACAGTCGGGGGGGGTGCTGTGATGGTCGCAGGGGGCTTCTACCTGGGCTATGCCTCTCTGTTAAGAAAGTCTAACAAGGAGAGTCCTCCGACAGGTGTGTACAGGCAGAGGTAGGCAGAGCGTCCATCATGTGCATTGAGTCTCTTCCTCTCCTGAAGCCCCCCCACCTTCCCTTTCCCCTTTCGTCTGCTGCAGAGAAAGAGAGAAGAGACACATTCGACAAACTCGCGACTGTGTACGACAACGTTGTTTATGTCGATGAGGCGGTCGGTAAAATGCACTAGGGAGGTGGGATCCGGGGAAAGGGCGTTTGGTTTTGATGGGGGTTCGTGTGCTGGAGTGTGTCTTATTATTGCGTTTGCTCTGCTTGTTTCTCCTCATGATTGTGTGACTGACCAACTGTTTGCAGATCAGGGAGCCTCTCCGAAGTGTGTTTGTGTTGTTTTTTTTATCGAAGCACATGTCGGTATATGTGTTGAGGTGCCAGTCTTTTTGACCGACCTCGATGGCTGATGGAAAGAAACTGCATCTGAAACTAGCCGTTCGTTTCGGCCAAAACTCTGTCTTTCATGTCTTTTTATAATGAATACAGTTTGATGCGGTGCTTGCACAGATACCTTAAAAGCCACATCCTAATCGAGAATGCTGGTTGCTGATCTTTTGCGTGTTCTTGTGCGTGTGTGGTGGATGCAGTTCAATGGAGTTCAGGGATGGAGACGGCGGCTGATTCAGAAAGCACGGGGAGACGTTCTTGAAGTGGCAATCGGTGGGTCGGCCTTCATCTTTCTTTGTTTTGTTTTTGTTTTTTCTCTCTTTTTGTCCGCTTGTATGATCGCGTTAGAATGGACAGGAATGTAGGTTGTCAAGTGTCCATCGACAAATGTGCTCTGCTCTGTGTGTTTTCTCCCTGCTTCTTTGTCTCTATTCCCTTTACCTGTCTGTCTTCTCTTCCTCGACGGTCGGTCAATTTTCTGCATTCCAAAAGTCTGCATGGTATCTGGAAATCTCAGGTTCTTTCTTTGCCCTTCCTCCTCTTTGATTGGTGTATATTTTTTCGCTTCTTGCCTCTCCTTTTCTTTTCTTTACTGGTCTCCCTCCGATCTCATTTCTTTCCGGATTTCCATGCACACACACCATTGAACCAACCATCCTTGCAAGCCCTTGCTTGATCGGTAGAGACGCTCCCTGACTGACTGCAGGCACAGGACGAAATTTTGACTACTACCTGCTTCCAAAAGTAAAATCGATAACGGTATGCCAGCCAGCCAGCCAGCAAGGCAAACAGACAGAAATGAAGTGCTGGAGAAGAGCAGCAAGCAAAAAGAGAGCGGAGCAAAAGAAACGAAAAAAAAGAGGAGGATCCGACCCCGCAGCCAGACAGACAATCTGGCTAAGGGTGGGAAGGCATCGACTGGCAGAACAGAACAGAACACAACAGAACAGACAATGCATTGCTTTTGGAAAGGAACAGATGTTTTGTTCAGAGCATGCAGGGGAACTGTGCTGGCTCAACTTCGGCCTAGCTTTGCACGGTCTGCATGTAGTGACTTCCACGTCTCTGAATGTCTTTTTGCCCTTTGCCTGTACTGTGTGGCTTACTGAGAGTGAAAGGAAGTCACCATAAGGCAAGAAAGGAAGGTCAGCTGACTTCTCCTGTCTTTATATTAGGAGGGCAGACAGAAAAGAACTTCTGAAAGAAGAAAAACGTCCCGAGGCGACCTGCAGAAGGCGAGATTGTCCTCTGGGGGCAGAACAGGGGACGCACACCTCGATAGCCCCTCCCTCTCTTTTGGGGGGTGCAGATTCTCTCTCTCGACCCAAATTCCTTCTTTCCTTTCTGTTCTTCTTCAGGAGAAGCATCGCTGCGGAGGGCGTACATGTCTTTTGTCTCAGCCTTCTCCTTCCTTCTTTCCTCACAACTTGTGTTACTACCTTGTTCGTCTTGTTGACTGCTTGCTTGCTTGCTTGCTTCCTTGATTGATTGGTTCCTTGATTGATTGGTTCCTTGATTGATTGGTTCCTTGCTTGCTTGCTTCCTTGATTGATTGGTTCCTTGATTGATTGGCTCCTTGATTGATTGGTTCCTTGATTGATTGGTTCCTTGATTGATTGGTTCCTTGATTGCTTGCTTCCTTGATTGATTGGTTCCTTGATTGATTGGCTCCTTGATTGATTGGTTCCTTGATTGCTTGCTTCCTTGATTGCTTGGTTCCTTGATTGATTGGTTCCTTGGTTGATTGGTTCCTTGATTGCTTGCTTCCTTGATTGCTTGGTTCCTTGATTGCTTGATTCCTTGATTGCTTGGTTCCTTGATTGATTGGTTCCTTGATTGCTTGCTTCCTTGATTGCTTGGTTCCTTGATTGCTTGGTTCAATGCTGTGCATGCAGGGTACAGACTTCTCCCGTCCCATGCTTAAAGTGGCAGAACAGAAGAAAGGTATTTTTGCGCACTGCTTTTGTTTGTTCCTGTGTGCCTTTTCTACCTCATACAAACGTGCCTTTCCTTTTCTACCAGTGTGTCTGAGAAGAACGGAGGTGAAAAGGGCATCGTTCGTGGTTCCTGTGTGCGTGTGTGTGCGTGTGTTTGTTTTTCTCTGAAGAAGATATTTGAAAAGGCGGAATGCCTCTGCTGAACGGACAGACATGGACAAATTATTGCTTCTGTGAAACGAATTTCCTCGGTAGTCCGTCCCGACTGGTCTACTTCGTTTTGCATCACTTTTAATGAAATGATGCAGCCAAAATAGACCCCATCCCGCTCAGATTGGTCGTCTCCAATTGTTTGAAGGTGGGTGAGAGCAAGAAAGAGTGCATGCCCACGGAGGGAGGCCCAAAGAGACAAGGGCCATGGGGGTCTCCTCATCTTTCTCTCGCTTCGATTGTTTTGTCCCTTTGGATTCATTTGGAAGGCAGAGAAAGAACTCAACAGGAAGAGGGGGAGACAGAAGAGGTGCAAGACGATGTTTACAGAATTGTGGTGGTGCCTCATTCCGGAAGACAGACAGACAGACAGAAGAGATTATTCTTCTTCTTCCATTCTTTTTGTTTGTCCCTCTCCCTTTCCCTCCTTAAAGTCCCTTCTCTCTCTCTCTCTCGTCTCTCTCTCTCTCTCTCTCTCTCTCTCTTTCTCTCTCTCGTCTCTCTCTCTCTCTCTGAATGCGCGCATGCAGATGACGGAGTTTCCAGACGAGACTTTCGACAGTGTTGTAGACACATTCGGTCAGTCAGTCGGTCGGTCGGTCGGTCGGTCGGTCGGTTTCCTTTCTTGAGATTTATTCGTTGAGCCGTTGTCGGTGGAGGAAACGGGAGAAAGTCAGAAGCGAATCTGCACTGCCGTCCTGTCTCTATTGTGATTTGTTTTTTCTTCCTTTATCCTGAGAAAGCATGTGAAAGGCACGACAGAGAAGAAAGTGAAAAGGGCAGTAAGGATGGCGAAACAGAGAAAGCAGAGAGTGCCTACGCGTCTGTCTGCTTGTAATTCCCTTACTTCTGCTTTTGCGTTCCTTATACATCGGCATGTATACTCATCGCGCAGCTATTTCGATCCCTCCGTGTACATGTTAGTGTACACGTGTGCGTGTGCGTGTGTGCGTGCGCGTGTGTGTGTGTGTGTGTGTGTGTGCGTTCAGGCATATGTTCTTATGAGAAGCCAGTAGAGTCCCTCAGAGAGATGGGGCGGGTCCTCAAGAAGGTCCGTCCGTCCGTCGGGGTGGTCGTTCGTGCAAATTCAGCGTGGCTTGGCTGGGGTGGATAGGTGGTTTTTGTCTGTCGGCTCGATCCTCCGTTTAGTCTCTCCATGCGTTTGAAGACGGCCTCTTTCTTGGGGGGGAAATGTAAGCTGAAGCTTGGTTCTCCTCCAAGATCCAGTGAGAGCTAGGGGCAAAAACCTGCTGGGGAGGAATCGGTTCTTTTGGGCCCATCTGTGTTCATGTTGACCTCTCAATCAGTCACTAGGGTCATTTGGGAACACATACATTGATGCGAAGTACGTACGTGCTGGCACGCATAAGCTCAAAACGACTTCTGTCTCTTAATTGCAACGAAATTTGTTGAATGTGAGCTGAAATTCTTTCGTTGTCTGCTTCTCATGCGTGCCTCTCTCTCTCTCTCTCTCTCTCTCTCTGTCTCTCTGTATGTATGGATGTCTGTATGAACATATATATATGTATACATATATGTGTGTGTGTGTGCGCGCGCGCGCACTCGTGCGTCAGTCCGTCTGCCATCCGTCTATCTGCAAAGAAAGATGAAGAGAGAAAGGGGGTGGGGAGAAGACAGATGGTGGTCTGTCTGCCTGTGTGTACAATCGCCTTTTTTTGTCGGTGTGTGTTCTTTTGATCGATCGAAGAAGCGATTGAACGATCAATTGAATTGAAAGAGCACAAACGTCAGTCAATTCGTTCGATCGCTTGCAGGATGGAGAACTCCTTCTTCTTGAGCACGGTCAAGCAGTGGTCCCAGCAATCACGTCAGTCAGTTAGCACTGTACGTCTCCTCGCGGGACTGCCATCTGACTTGCTGCACGCATTTCCTTCTCCTCAATTTTCTTGCCCCTTAATTCTCCTCTTATCTCTCCTTCTCTCGTTTCAACAAGCTCTGAGTTGAGCTGAAGGGGCAGGAGGGGGAGACTCAACTCAAATTGCACCTTTCTCAATTCCACACGGGTTGTGAGCATTGCCACCCGCCTTTCACACATCTCTCTCTCTCTCTCTGAGTGCACTTTTCTGCCTGTTGGTGCAGGAATTATTTGAACAAGAAAACCATTAAACATGCCAAAAAGTCAGTGAGTCAGAGGGCGAGGGAAACGGATGCTGTAGAGCGACTGAGGCAGCAGTTGGCATTTCGATATGACCGATCCTTGAAAGTCCTCGATCGATGACAAAACGAAAGAACGGACAGATAGACAGACAGAGAAACACTCAGACCAGACGAAAGATGGCAGCAGTGATTGGCTGAATGAAGGATTGCGGTCCCTTGATCGTGGACTAAGTTTTTTGTGGAGGTATGCGCCATTATAGAAGAAAACGAGAAGCCGGAAGCTTGTGTATCCTTTCTTTCTTGAATTCTTTTGGGTTTGCGTATCTTTCAAGGAGTCCCACACTACGTCCGCGCCTCATTTTCACGATCGGCTTCCTTTTTCCTTACATGCCCCCCCGCCCTCATGAGGCTGAGATGGGGACTCCACGAGGACGAGACGAAAAAGCGTTCGTGCTCGTGTGAGCGATCATGTGTTTTCACCTCACGCCTGTCTCTCACAGATTTGGGTGTTTCTACGATCGCGACATTTTGAGCTTGGTGGACGAGGTCAGTCAGTCAGTCTCTGTCTGAGTTTAATTGTCTCTCCCCCTTTTCGTCCAGGTCCTTCCTCTCTTGGCACAGAACAGAAAAGGGACGAGAACTACAGCAGGATGCGCACGGTTTCTCTCTCCCTCTCTCACACACGCACGCACAGATCTTTGGCTCTCTGTGTTTCTCTCTCTCTCTCTCCCTGCAGGCCGGTTTTGACGTGAAGGAAGTGCGGCGTCGACATTTTGGTGAGTGGAGTGGTGAGGATAGAGAGAGGACTGGAAGAAGAACATCAAGAGAAAAAGGCAAGCGAAAGGGGAAAAAGATCAGGCCTCGGTGAGACATGTTTTGTATCTCTTCAGAGAGACGGCTGGCACTTTCACAAAGAGATGGACGGTTTTTCTCCTTCCCCTCTTCCCCGACCAGTCTGTTGAAGATCTTCCTTCAACCTCAGATCCATTGATAGTGCACTCCAATGCGTTCTTTCATTTGAAGCTTCGCGTCACTCTTTTCTCTTTTTTAAGGAAATTGTCATTTCAATCAAACCGCTTCACCACTCTCTCCGGTTACCCAACAGTCATCAAGAAACGAATGTGTCGACATCGTGCTGTCCATTACCAGTTCGTCTATGGTTGGATTCTTCATCTCGATACGATTTCGGTCTTTGCTCTCACCCCACCTCCCCCGTCAACTTTCCATTCCTCGCATCAATGCCCAAATTCGTTTCCCTTCCGCCGCTTTGCTTTCTCTCCCCCTGTAGGTACGACTTATATGATTACAGCTGTGAAGCCACGGGGGGGACTCCGTGGATCCCGGCGGGTCTCTTCTCAGTTGACAGAGAATTAAATTTATGGCCGGGAGCAATAGTTTCAGTGTTGTTAATAACTTGTCAGTATGATCACCCATTCATACTATAGTAAATGGGTAGCCCCTAGTTTTAGACGTCTGTAGTGATAGGCAGGGGAGGTAGTGCATGTCGGAACTAGTGTCGGAAACAGTTTTATTCTGAACTTCAGCGACTTGTTTACAATATCCTAGTAGTATATCTTTCAACTTTTGAAATTAGTTTTGAATATAGTGCTCAAATTTAGTTGAATAAATTTGAATGAATCTTTTTTAAGAAATTAATCTCTAGGCGTCGGCTAAAGAAAAAAAAAAGAAAAAAAATAAGTGATTCAGGGAAATCTTTTTTTTCTTTTTCTTCTTTCTACTTTTTAACCTTAACCAACACTAAGCAACAGTTGTGCAACACATGAACAACACTTATGCAATACTCAAACAACAGTTGTTTGACTACAAAAGAAAAAAAGAAGAAAAAAAGTAAAGGGCTTGGGGGGATTTTTTTTTTTTTTTCTTTAGTCGACGCCTAGATTAATCTATACAACTATAAAAACTAACAATGATAAAAATATTAGCAAACAGATTTTTTTAATGAATTAATACAAAAACTAATTCTAAATTTGAATCTGAAACGCTCAAACGAAATCTAAAAATTCATTATTGACACTCCGAGTCTTACAAAAAGTTAAAGTATCTTGAAGTTCCGTTAAATTGAACCTTCACGACCAGACTTTCGGCGGACCAGTCTCTATTTGTATGTATAGTTTCATTTTTTTTTACATTTTGAAACCTCCGATCGGTGATTGATTCTTTTTGCATGTCTGGATGCACCACTCCCTCAATGCACTTACGCGCTCTTCCTTCTTCAGCGCCTGACTCCGTCACAGACCAAAAAGCGGGCCTTTAAGCGGCACCACACGAGCTAGCATAGGAGTTCATCATTGTACCTCATTTTGCAAGGCAGTTCTCGTCCGAGTCCTCACCAGACGAAGGCCGATCTAACGAATAGCCGAGAAGCAAGTGAGCCACCACTCGACCGGAACGGCAGTCGGTACCATTTGAATTGGCAGACCTCGATGGCATTTAAGGTGGTTCCAGAAACACACACATTCTTCCTTTCATGCCCTCGCACACCATTGGAGGGAGTTGATGCAGCATTCAAGAACAAGAAGAGAGAGGGAAAGAGAGAGAGACCCAGATGAGATGAGACAAGACGAAGTCAAGAAAAAAGGGCCGGAGAAAAGAGGAATCAGATGCAGACAATCGATTGGGACAAAATCCATTCATGCAGACGAAAAAAGGGAATGGCGACACGCTCTCTCGGTATGATAGCTCGCACTTTCTCGCACATGCATGTACAATCAATGCGTGAAACGGAAGGGGGGAAGGAAGCAACGAAGAAACGAAAGAGGACACGTCACTCACACGCCCTCGATCCATCAACGTAACAGAGTCTGCACAGCAAACAGAGACCCAACCAGTCAACGAGGAACACAGGGATGAGCCGGCATACACGGCAGTGACACAGGTGTCATGCGTAGCAAAACCGCACGGCTTGGTTTGTTGGAATTTCTTCATAACACAACAAGAAAGTTTGGCAGCAAGAGACGTACATCACATGCTTATATGGACACAACTGCACCCAGGATTCATGGCGGCAAGGCATAAATCCCTTCGATGCATGGCACGCAACAATTAAACAGACAGACACAGCTCTCTCTGTCTCTCTCGCACTGTCGAGTAGTGTGATGCAAGCAATAACACAAAATTGCAGGACATCCGCAGCCCTTCCTCCCTGATTTATTTTGAATGGACTGAGTCATGTCCCTCAAACCTTCCACGCAGCGGGACGGAAGGAAAGGGAACATCAGGTGGGAGGGGGGGAGGGGACGGGACAGCCAGTGCACACAGTCATACCGTTGCTTTCTTTCTTTCTTTCTTTTCTTTCTTTCTTTCTTTCTTTCTTTCTTTCACGTTTAATTCCTGCGCCTGATGAGTGTTCATGTACGCAATGGCAGTCTCCCATTTCCTTCCTGTCACGCATACTCACTTCGAAAAATATCGACATCATCATTTCCTTCCACACGTTGGTGTCGGAGCAGGAAAGAAGAAAAAGAGACCGGGAGGGTCGGCGGACCCATACAGACCGGTCATCTCGCCCGAGTTAATGCGGGTCGATTCAATTCATACACAACCTTCACCTTCATTGGGTCTCGACAGTTCAAATCACAGCGCAACACAACTTTCACTTTTTTCAGTGTGTCTCTCATTCCACCACAACGTGACACTCTCCACCACCACTACCACCACCACACACACACACACACACACACACACACACGCACGCACACACACACACACACACACACACACACACACGCACACATGCAGTCACAACAGTCAATCCAAAATTTGAGATCTATTTCATGCAGTCGAATTAACGCCGGATCGTGCAGCGCATGAACCCCCGACCGTCGCATACTTTCACCCACCAGGAAGAAGAAAAATACAGTGGAGACGGACAAAAGAAAAGAATTCATCCAAAAAAGATTAAGTTGAATTGGATCGCGTACAGAGAGATAGAAAGAAAGCCAGAGAGAGAGAGAGAGAGAGAGAGAGAGGTAGGCAGGGAGGGAAAGAAGAACGAATGAGATGCAAGAAAGATTCAGGCGAAAACGAGATACGATCCGGTTTGCGTTGCACGAGTTGCAGAAACATTCCGACATATTGCAACCGAACAGAAAGGGACAACGAAGAAAAGGTAGACATGCTCGCCGTCCGACCAATGCCTTCCTTCTCTTCACTCGACTTCTTCCTCCTCCTGCTGCTGTTTTTCACCCTTTTTGTTAGGCTGCGGTTTTTCGGTCATTCTGCTTTTCAAAAGATCGAGATCTCTTTCTTGTCCGAGCAAGTCCTCTTCTCATTGACACATTCTCTCCCCCGCCTTTTCTCCCTTCTGTCGCCATAATTGTAATGAGGCACATCTTCCTTCCGTCCTTCTACCCCTATGAGTATGAGATGTTCTGCCTTTCGAGCTCCATTTCCATGCAGGAAGAGAACCCCCTCGCGCCCTTCTCACACAACACGCACTTCTGCGTCTGCTCGTGAAACCTCAAAACCGCCCAATCAAGGTCAAACGTCTGACAGAAGAACTCACGACGAAAAACGCCCTCTTTCTCCCCTTCCCTCTGCACTTCCCTCATTACCAACACAGGCAGATGCCAATCCATTGAACCCAAAAGACCCCCAGAAAAGGTCTCCAAGTCCTCCGCCTTCTCCTTCCACTGCATCCCCTGTCTGACTGTGAGAAAGACGCTGCGCAGAAGGAGGGGCAGCTTCCTCTGGGCATTCTTGCTCAGGCTGTGCAGGTTGTCTGCTCCTGGAGGCAACTTGATCGCGAGGGCGTCCCAAAGAGAGGGGTCTGCCACATCGCGAGGGGCAGCTACTTCGTTCCAACCCCACCTGCAGGCAGGCAGAGTTGCAGGATGGGGTTCATTGAATTATTCGTGCATACACTGTGCACCCCACCTGTGAAAGGCTGTCTTCTGTTCTCTTTTCTTTGTTCTATCACTCTACCTCGTAGCTAGGGGGAGCGAGTGACGCAACAGCGCGCGAGAGACTTCCTTTCTGAGGGACGGAATCACATGAGATAGCAGCAAGAAAGAAATTGTCCTTGTCCTCCTCCTTTTTCTTCTCCTTCTTCCTCCTCTTTTACCTAAGATCAGGCAAAACAAAACTAGTTCCCCCACCTCCAGACACGTTACGTTCTTTCCATGCGCACGCGAAAGAAGAAAGAAAACCACAAGATTGAATGCAACGCTGACTGACTGACCACCTCCGGACCCCCCAGTGATTGTACCCCCCTGCAATTGTGTGGTCATCTAGTCGGTCCCTCTGTCTGTAGAGTTCGTTCTGAAGAGACGTCAACGCCTCAAACCCCGCAGCAGTGGGAGGAAACCAACAGATAGCCAGGTCTGCAGACGGACACAGACACACAGTATGACTTCTTTTTTTCTTCTGTCTTGCTTTTTTCCTTTCAGAATGATGGACAGAATGACAGATAGACAGGCAGACAGAAAGACGCAGAGACACACAGGCTTTGACGGACTGACTGACTGACTGACTGACTTAAATATTTCTGCCACTCCTTCTTCCAGAATTTGCCCTCGTTGGACCCCCTGAATCTGATGTAGTGCTCAACCCACAGCTTCCAGTCGCCCTCGGGTCCCCCAAACTCCCACTCGCACTCGCACTGCCTCTCCAGTCGAGTCAGGCAACGGTGCCCCTCCAATACTCTCTCTCCGCCCCCCTTTCCCTTTCCTTTACCACCAGGGGCACAGCACAAATCTCCAGCCCACTCAAAACCCCCGTCCGAGCTAATGCCCATCCGACACCCCTGTCCGGTCTTCGGGTGTCTCCCCCAGAAGCTGTCCACCTCCCTCCCCTCCCTGTCAGCATAAGCGTCATTGCAGCTGTTGGAGTCGTGGGAATACAAGGCAGACGGTCTCACCCGGCTGTCCCCTTCCTCGAATCTTTTTCCTATCACGGAAGTCACAACAGGAAAATCCCACCCCACAGCTGCACTGCGTTTCGGAGGGTCCAGACCGACAGACCTGCAGACGCGCATTTTTGTACATAAGTGCACGTCGATCAACAGATGTGCACAAGCACGCGCACACACGCACACATAAACACACACACCATACACCACACACACCACACACACCACACACGCACACACACAGAGTACGAGAGAAAGGAAGAGAAAGGGAAGGCAACACAGCAACAAAAGCATGGGCACCACAAGAGACGAGACTGACTGGACCACCGACTGCCTGTCTGCCTGCCTGCCTGGCTGACTGACTCATCGGGAGGGCAGGCGGCCCAGGTGGAGGCTGCAGAGGGACAGTGGGGGTCCGAGTACACCAGCTCCCGCGTCTCGTTCCGCATGGCCTCTTTGAAATACCTGCATGCACGCAGGTAAGGAGGATCGAAACGCAGCTAGTACATATGTGATGCTGTGTGCATACCGGTGTTTTTGGATATGCAATTCAATGTGAAGGTGTATCGGCTTTGTTTCATGACTCTTTTTCTTCTTTCCACACCATGTCTTCCGGCTCTGCAGAGAGGACACACGCCTCGACGGACGCGTCTACACACATCAGACACTGACGCATCCAGGTACAAAAGGCAGGGAAGGGCAGCAAAAAAACGAACCCGTCAGTGGCATCGGAATAACAAGCACCAGAGTAAGAAAGAAAGGGCAGAGAGAGACTGCATGAAGAAAAGAGACTGCTGGGGCGAGAACCTGATGGTGAGCCGGGGCAGAAATGATCTTAGATTCTCAAGGTGCCTCTATAATTGTATGGATGCTCACATACAACCCCCCCGCCCCCTTTCTCTCGCGCACACTATACAGAGCCTCTTATGATAGCAGTCTGCCTCGAGCAGCGCACCATGGAGCATGCCAGACGGCATAGGGAACCTCTGTGTCTGCCGAGAGGTACGATACGGGTGTGCAGTCAATCCCTCCGTTGTCGTGTGTGAAGTAGAACTCGTCAGCCACGCGCACGAGAAGCCCCCCTCCTCCAGGCAGGAGACGGCTGTTGAGGTATGAGGTCGTCTCCCCTTCCTTTGTGCAGTGAGGGGAAGGAACCCCCTTCAAGCTGCCGTCTCCATCCTCGCAAAGGAACTTTGATTGCTCCCTGCGCGCAGCCTCATCGTGACGAAGGTGCGACGATCCTGCACCACGCACAGGGTGTATAAAAAAGCACAAAACTGAACCCTCGTTAGTTACCACCAAAGCTGCATCGTGTTGTTCGCCTGTGGCGTCCATAGTCAGTATGAGAAATGGAGAGCCTACCTTCAGGAGCACTGGCAAGCAGCGCAAGCACGAAGGAGTAAAGAGGCACTCTGGAGAGACACCCTCTCCACAGACTGCAGCCAAAGAAGCTGCTTTTTGTTGCGGGGCTCATATCTACACCCGACCAGCCTCGATCACAGGAAGGGATGCACGGCCAGACGGATCAGAGGGACAACTTCACACATATCAATACAAAAGTAGAGGGGCCGTAGCGCGGAAGAAGGGTGACAATGGGTGACAGGAGATGACAGGAGGCGCAAAGAGTACAGAGCTAGGAAAAAGTTGACGCACGCATTCGGTTCAAACTGAGGTCCCGAACGGCGGAGCGAAACTTTTGCGAAACGCCGTCCGGGGCACTTTGGCGTTGATTATGCATGCCCCGCCGCCCCGGAAAGCGAACTTCCGTTGATTTTTGTGAACTTTCCGGGGCCGAACCGATATGTTTTTTTAAATTAATTTTTTTTTTTTTGCGCCGCCCGGCCACCGCGGGGGCATTCGCGGGCTCAGCCTGCACGAGGGCTAAATCTTAGATGCATGCAGGCTTGGTCTCATGCATAATTGAGCGCGTGTGAGCATGAATTCGAAAAGTGTCCTCTTGAACCCCTCTTCTGTGGACAGCAGATTCATTCAAGAAGGACTTCAGACCAAGCAGTCAGAGTTTTGCGCAAGTCGAATGATAGTCCGGAAGTATCTGTCTTTACACCAACTCTATATATTTCCCAGCAGCGTGTCTCTTTTCGACGACAGTGTTGTTTCTGTCGCTGCGACCGTCTTGTCTCTGTCGGCCGTGTCTCTTTAATGATCAGCTTCTCCGTTTGTCAATTTGCATCAGCAAGTCGTTCCGTGCAGTAGCGGTCAAGCTGCACTTGCAAACAGATCCGTATTTATGCTGTAAATGTTTTGTGAAAATGACAGGACGTCCTTTTATGAACAGAAGAGATCGGAAGAAGGAAGCGAGGGAGGAGAAACTGCGAGAACTCGGCAGAGGTGTTGAGGACCCCAAGATCATCTATGACATCAAGGCTGGCAACGTGGGAGTGCCTCAGTTCCTCCTCAAACGCGACATCGACCCGTACCCAAACTCTGGAGGCCTACACAGATGGTTCGTTGGTTGGTTGCGTCAAAGAGAGCTAGCTGGGTTGGTTTGTTAATTTTCTCTTTGGCTTGCTCGTTCGTTTGCAAGAAGCAAACGCGGGTCCTTGAGATTTCTCCTTTCAAGAGATTCACACAGGCAGTGAGAAGGGAATGTTTCCGTCGGGACCGCCAGAGTCACATAGAGTGAATCGTTTTCAAAGCTCATTTCTCTTTCCCCCTCCTTTCCAAGTCTGAGTTTGCTTTGTCAGCTTCATACACTCCATCCTCTCTGAAATTTGTAGACGGTCTCTCGGCTTGCGAATGAGCAGAGGTGTCAACATTGTACGCTGCTCCCTGGCTTCCTGTCTGCCTGCCTGCCTGCCTGCAGCACCTGGACGGTGGTCTCGGTTCCCCGTCAGTTTCTGTACTCGGCGAACACGGAGGACTCAGGCACGGCACACCCGTTCGTGAGTAAGTGCCTGGCAGACCTCCAGAAGAGCACGTTCCAGAGTCAAGCAGATGCACTCAGGGTCAGTCCCTTCTTCCTGCACGGCTGCTTCCTTTCTTGCCTCTCTCTCCCTGTCTTTTCTTGAATGTGTGTTACTGCTCTCCTAAAGTCAAAGCGAATCATTGCGAGTGCCGTATGTCCTCCATCACCCCTGGGTATCTGCCCCGCTGTGCGTTTTGTGCGTACAAGACGGAAAGAAAGAAAGAAAGAGCAACCGAGACGAGGGAGTGGGAGAAAGCGAGAGGGCGAAGAGGTAACGGCTTCCGATTCGGATATGCAAAGTGAACCCATACCTGTGAGCTCGCCTGGGAAAAGAGAATGAAGCGAAAGCATACGGCATGGTTAGGTCGAGCAAATGAATGAATTCTTACAGCTTCCTTTCCATCAGTTCAATCGGTTTTGCATTTATCACAAACAAATATCATTTTGCAAATCCACGCACATGATTGCAGGCAAGACTTGCGAAAGCTGAGGCAGAGCTTGCAAAGCAGCGCGAGCTCTGTGTGTGCGGCAGTTGCCAGAGTAAGAAGGGCCGTCGTTCTCGCGTGTCGACAGTGTCGGCGGACGAGCCGGGAAGCAAGGCTTCCTCCTCAGGGAACGGGTCCGGGGAGAGGGGGGAGACAGGAACGCAGCAGCAGCCCTTCAGCTCCTCTGGGGGTGGCACTGCGCAGCCTTCCACTGCGCCCAGTCCGGGGGAAAGTGACGACACCACGTCATCCGGAGGAGGGGCAGGGGCTGTGATGAGAAGCGGGGGACGGCAGCCGCGCAGCTCGTCAGGTGCCCAGCCGACACATTCGATCAGTCCCGGCACCAGTGACGACAGCTCCTCGGGAGACGGTATGGGGGGTCCGACGGCCGTAGAGAGGAGAGGGACAGCCATACCCCAGGTGCAGCAGCAGCAGCAGCAGCAGCAGCAGGCAGGCGGCTCTTCAGGCTGTGGGTTGACAATTCCAAGGGAGGGATACCAAAGGGAGGTGAGTGGATCGTCGTCTTCTTCCACTGGCGCCCTCCCCTCATCGTGTTTGCGTGTCAGCCAGAATCAGAATCCAGATGACCACCGATTTGCTGCCCCTCAGCAGCCTTACGGGGGGTTCGATCCCTTTCCAATGGCTGCTGAGGCCGAGAACGGAAGACTGCCGCAGCCTGTTTTCCCCTCAGCTTGCATGGCCTCCTACCCCCTGCCGGTGGATGCCGCCGCCTCTCCTTCCACTCAAAAGAGACGGACACAGGCGCAGCCGCAGCCGCAGAGTCGTCCTCTCCTAGTCACACCGCCACCTCAGCTGCAGGGACACATCTTTGATCCCAGCTCCGTATCGCTTTCCGGCTCCCCTCCGTGTGTCACTACCCCAGTAGCCCCACCTGCTTCCGAAAGAGAAACGCAGGTACGGGGGTTGGGGCAGCACTTAGGCACACATACTTCTACCCAGACCGCCCCCCTTTTACCCGAGACCTACGTACGACATCCGCACCACCATCCTTATTCTCACGCACCCGCTCCAGTAGCCAGCCCGCACCTCTCGAACGGATCTGCCGCAACAGGCCGCCAATGTCCCGCATCCTCCCGTCCCCCCGACCCTCCCGACCCCTCGTGCGGTGGGGTCACCGTGTCCTTCTCTTCTCTCCCGAACCACCCGCAACAACACTGGGGCCAACGACAGGAACAAGAAAGGCCTCAGCACCAGCCTGCGTTCCCAGACCTCCAGCAGGCAAGACTGCAAGGAGGACAGCTCCCGGTCTCGGTCTCCATCTACGACCCCACGGCCACGCACGAACAAACACCGATGCCGGCAGCCTACCAGCCAGAGTCGGTGCATGGGGCAACGCGCCAGGCCCCAGTAGCGAGAGCCCAGCCTCAGCCGATGGGCGCAATGGCAACCTACCAGCCGCAACCACCCACTCATCACCGATTGACTGCAGCCCACTCATCACCGGGGCAGCAGCCACAGGCAGGAACACAGCAGCAGGAGCAGCAACAGGAGCAGGCATCTGTTGTACCGTCTCGCAGAACGCTACACGCGATAGAGGTCGGGGTGCCGTACATCGCCTTCACGCCCCACAGCACCGGGAGCACCAACGAGATCTCCATCGTTTCCGGTCAGCCCTCCTCCCTCTCTTGACGTTCCCTGCTTCCCTTCCCACGCGTGTCTCTGCCCTCCCTCCCTCCCTCCCTGCATGCATGCACTGTTTTACTTACTGCCCCTTCATCTTTTTCCATCTGATCGTTCGCGTCGCTTCTTCTTTCTGTCTTTTCTTCGACTTTCCCCTTTTTCAGTCTGGTCATTGGGACAGATCCGATCGGTTCACAGTCTTCTCTATTTGTGTTCCCGACAAGCCCACACGTCTCTTCCTTTGACTGATAGAAAAATACGTAGAAGGGCACACGGACACGGTCACAGATAGATGCATGCACATAGAGATTCTCGTATGATCGTGCCTGACTCTGCAGGTGACCATGTGACTGTGCACAGGGTGGAGGACAGTGGTTGGTGCTTTGGGACGGCGGTCTCCCCTGTCTCTGTCTCGGTGCAGGGGGGGCGTGGGGGTGGGGGGGAACAGAGGTCTGGCTGGTTCCCCTACTTTGCCCTTTGCGCGCCCGCCCAGACCCACTGAGCGAGCGAGCGCCGCTTCATGTGGAGAAAGGCCTTGTTTTCTTCCTTGTGATCGCGTCTTGCTTATCAAATTGAAAAGGCAAGTTCGTTGAAGGAAACACATGAGACGGATGAAATATCGAATGTGCGCACGGAAGGTGCGCACGGAAGGGAAGGGAGGGGAAGGAAAGACGCGCGCACTGATGCTCATCCAGTCTGTCCTTGTCTCCCTTTTCAGTCTTGATGCGTCGGCCTCTTTTTTCCCTGTCGGTCCCCATTCATGCATGCATGCCTGCCCTGTGCTTGCAAGGTCTGTAGCTCGTTTTCTGGTTCTTTGTTTCTTTCTTCTGTTTTCGAGAACGGAAGTGAGCGTTGGGAGGGTGGGTCAACAAATACGTGCGCGTGCGTGTTTCTGGTTTTTCTGGGCCACAAAAAAAGGGGGGGGGGCAGAAAAAAAACAGCAAACAGAACGAGCCAAGAGAAAAAGAAGGAGCGAAAAATCACCCACCCACCCAGCTGTCGGGCGGTTGGTTGGATTTTGCTCTCTGCTCGGCCCCGTCATGATGTGTTATGCTGGTCTTGCTAGGCTGGAGGTCGAGGAGAATGGAACGGACGGTCGGGCCCTTCCTGTGTGTCTGTTGGTTTCTTCTCGTATGAATTCTCCATTTATTCCCTCTTGATGCATTCATTGTCTGTCTGTCTGTCTGTCTGTCTGTCTGTCTGGAGAGGCGGTAACACCTTTACGGTGCGCGTGTGTATTCATCCGTGAGTGTGTGCTCACTTGCCATGTGGTCCAGCCGTCCTGTGCCTCTCGTCCGATCAACCCATGCAAAAGCACAGAAAGAAACAAACGAAGACAGCGATGCCACAAGCAACCTGTCCCTCCTTCCTTCCTTGCTTTCTTTCTCTCTTTCTCTTTTCCTCTCCTTTAGTCAGCTCTCCTCCCGCGCGTCTTTTGCTATCTCTCATGCAAGTTTCTACCAAGACACGGAAAAAAGAGAGATGCAAACAGAGCACAGCAAAAACACCTGAGAGAATCTAGCAGAAAAATGAAGAAAGGACAGAACCGCCCTCGTCTGTGTGTGTGTGTGTGTGTGTGTGTGTGTGTTGTGTGTGTGTGCGATAGAAGAAAAAGGACTGCATGTCTGGGTCTGTCTGTCCGTCTGGCTGCGCACGCACCTGTCTGTCATCTGGAAGGAAGGATGGCGGTTTTCCCATTTTTTCTCTCTGTCTCTCCGCCTGTTTGTCTGTCTGTCCAAAAAAAAGAATCAGTCGTCCGCTCACTCACTCACTCACTTGTCTTGCATCCATCCGTCTGAGCAGGCCGAGAAAAAAAGAGAGATAACCAGTAGGCAGGGCGGGAGGGAGCCAGGGAGAAATCCTCCCCTCCCCATGCAGCCTCCCTCAGCCCTCCTATGCTGAAGTCAACACATTCCTTTCTTCCTTCCTTTCAGACTTTCCTTTCTCTTCATGCTCGATCTTCTCCTGTTTGTTCCTTCCACTGATTCCTTCTATGAGCCTAGCTGGCAAGCTCGGTTACCGTCTGTGAAAGGATGAAACAATGATTCTTCTTTCTTTTTTTCTCTTCGTGTTTCTGCTTCTATTTCTCTCTCTCCCTCCCTTTCTCCCTCCCTCCCTCTCTCTCTCTCTGTGTGTGTCTATGCGTTTGAGTCTACGTTTACGTTTGTGTCTGTGCCTTTGTGCCTGCTTCCTCCCCCCCTCTTCTCTCCCTCTCCCTGTGGGTTTGATTTTTGTGCATTCATACCTTTCGCTCTAGTCGTTTGAGGGAGAAGACGGCGAAGATCCTTCAGGATTGCTGCTCTCTCTCTCACTTTCTCCCTCTCCACCCCTTTCTCCCTTCTTTCCTTCCTCTCTTTGTGCCTCTTTGAGAAAATGGAGGTTTCAGAAAAGAAAACGGGCAGGGAGGTGAAGATCCGCCATGCAGGCATTGTCCCTAGCTCTTTCTTGTCTTGCCTCCTTTTCTCATGGCCTGTGTGTGTTCTCTTCTTCTCTTCTCTTCTCTTCTCTCCGCCAATTTCTTCGTTCGTGCAATGCGATTTGCAAATCTGCCAAGCAAAGCTGGTCAGGCTGGCTGCAGTGCATTGGTGCTTGCTCGATCACTGGAGGTTCCTTCCTTCCTTCTTTCTGACTGTCGATCGATCGTTCAAATTCCTCCCCACCGAGCGCTCTGCTCTAGCTCGAAAAAGAAACAGACAGACAGACAGACACAGAAGCAGCAGCACCAGGGAGGTTGATCGATAGGAATGCAGAGAGAGAGAGAGAGAGAGAGAGAGAGAGCATAAAATCCTCCCGTCAGGTCCAGTTGCAAGCAACCGTTGGATGGATGATCCGTTCCCGGGAGCGCTTTTTTTTTTGGCTGATATTTTGCCTACAACAGGACGACTTTAAATTTTTCGCGACAAGGAGGACAAGATGTAAAGATGACGCAGTGCAAGGTCTCCATTTTGGATTGGATGGGTTTGCGAGAGCTGAAAGGACAGACAGATAATTGTTTTGCTTTTTTTTTTTAGTAGATTCTTCCTTCCAGCTCTCACTCAGGCGCTTTGCCCATGCTAGCAGAAAGGAAATAGATGTATCTGAAAGGATGCGTGAAAGGGGTGATGGACCTAAGGTCGGTCGTTCTAGCTGTCCATTTGTTCCTTCGCTGTGTGTGTGCGTGCGTGAATGTTCAACTCTCTCAAACGATCTCTACACACGCAAAGTGTGCCTGTGGGAGTGGGGGAGAGGGGAACAAGGAAAGTTGAAAAGAGAAATCGAGGGCAGGAGGAAGTTCTGTTGGGGGGCTGCACTGCAAACGGGAAAGAAGAAGAAATTCAGCCGAGAGAGAGAGCATGTTTTCTGCCTCAATTTGGTGGGCGTTCTTGGAGGTCCCTCCCATCTGTTCCTTTCTGTTTTCGTCCCTTTTTCCCCTTATGCATAAACAACGACGGAGTGTAGAGTCTTCCCGTTATGTCTTTCTGTTTGTTGTGTTTCAATCAGTCGAGCAAAGGGTTCTACAACACAACAAGAAAGAGACAGATTCATCCACATGTTACTACTCGTCATGCATCGAGTCATTCATTGCTTTCATTCGCCACAAGGGCATGATGATGCGGTGTGTGTCAGACAGGTCGATCTTCCTTCCATGAGCTTCGCACCATGCAGGGAAAGAAATAATTCTTCATTCTGTCAATTCGCATGCACTGCCTCCCTCTTCGTTCTCTCACCCTCCCTACTTCCCTGCCCTTTTTCTCTCCTCCCGCTCCGTGAAATTCTCCAATAATGGAGGACGCACGAGACTGTATGCCAACACACACAGATCTTTTCTCTCTCGTCCTTGCGGGCATGAGCGTTCTTTCCGCTCGGCCGATGCTGATGGAGACGATTTTAGCACATGCAACAGAAGAGACCCGAAAGGAATGGAAGTGCAACAAAAAGGGCTTCAAAAGCCTCCTGTCGGCGTTCGAAAGAAAAGAAAGACAGCAAGCATGACCAGCAATAACGCAGTGACAGAGTACTTGGGGAGTGTCACGGGGTGGAAGTGCGGAGGGAAGGAGAACACCAGCCCTGTAGATATGAAAGGAGGCAGCGTGAGCGGTGAGGAAGACTTCTGAAGGGGATCGGTTGACTGGTCATCTGTCCCTCCTCTCCTGCGACTGCCTGCCTGTCTGCTTGAATTCTCTGGGCACGCATCTTTGCCTCCCTCCCTCTCTTCCCTCGCATCTTTCCCTTGCTTTCCCTTCCCCTCCCTCTCTCGCTTCTTCTGTCGGACAGCCAGGCCAGTCAGCCCTCCATGTATTCTGACAGACTGACTGACTGAAGGATGCCCTCTGGTCAGGCTCGTCTCTGGCTGTGTGTGAAAGAGGAAACGCGAACAATCAAGAAAAACAATGACCATGTATCATGAGAAAGTTCGATTTCTTGCTGCTCCATGCAGAAGAGTGCTTGCGTGTCTGATTTTTGTGCAATGAGTGTCCGTTGAAAAGTTCCACTCGTTGATCTGACTGACAGTGCCGTTCACGTATCCATAAAGGGTCGAGAACGAGGCAAGAAAGCAAGTCAAATCCGCTTTTCCCTTTTTACCCTTTTTTTTTTGAATGCGTCTCGTCCTTGTCGCTGCTTGGCTTTGCTTGTTATACGCGGGAAACGATAGGACAAGGTGAGAAAGAAGATTCATTCAACAAATGGAAAGACAAAACACATTTTTTTACGCACCAGGCCAGCGTAGGCTCGGGAGTGGCACGGTGACTCCGCCGTTCTGCGAGAGAGAGGAGACGAAGGGGATCGCAAGAGGTCCTTTTTTTCTCCTTCTCCTGTCGGTGGGTGCAATCGGTTGAGAGCCACAAACAGACAGACAGAGCAAAACGACAATCGAAGAGAGCTGTCACCAAATAGAATTGAAGAGTTGAATGTAGGCAGTCCAAGAAACGCAGGCAGATTAAGGATCGCTTGAAGGGAATCAAAGAGGAATATTCCGGTTTCTGGTGAATCCTGTGATTCTTTCTGCCCTCTCCCTTTTTTCTTTGCGTCGTCTGTACACGACCAGTATTTAAGGAGGAAAGAGGTCGGAAAGGAAGGGTGGCGGGGGGGCTGAAGAAAAGGGGAGCAGAGTTTATTCGCTCATCTCTTCAGTTGGTGGCCTCCCTTCGCCTGGGAAGATGAGACAAGCGAATGAATGCGAGAGAGGGGAGAGGGGGCTGGATGCGAGGTCGTCCTCTGGAGGACATCCCCCTTTTCCTTTTCCTGCTTGGGCCCTCCCTGCAGGCCATTCATTTCAAGTCTTCTTTTGCGTGGGTGGCCCTCTTCACACGTCTCCTTTCCCTCCCTCCCTCCCTCCATGCACAGACACGGTCGGTGTGTGGATGAGACGGAAGGGAAGGGAACAAACAAGAAACAGCCGGAGGGACAGGAGAACCGTGCCCGTTACTGGCTTGCCTTGATGCATAGAGTGGGTGGGTGGACAGGAGAAGACCGAGGCGAAAGAAAGTTACGGGAAAGGCAAACAGAGAGAACGCGCCTGTGCATGCAGTCTGCTTTCGCACAAATAAACGTTCGTGCCTGTGCCTGCGAATTCGCGTGCTCAGATTGGGGCTGATGCTGCACGGGTGGGTGTTTGCTGGGTCCCTTATTTCTTTTCTTTTCTTCTCTCGCGCACGCCCCCCCACACCGCCTTCTCTCCCTCGCAGCGGGGTAGTTGGAATGGCTAGTGAATGAGGGAGTGAACTCTTTACCCCATTCACTCGTTTCTTTTTTGTCTTTTTCTTACGAAAGGGATTCATTTATTCGATTGTATGCCGTGAAGTGAGGAGAGAAAATTGATGCAGCGCAGCTGGACTGAATGAAAACCGTACATTTATTCTTTGATTTCTCCTCTCTCTTCTGCCCTGCATCTCTGTCTGCCGTCCTCTATCTGTTGTGTGAAATGGTTTCTTGGCGAGATTGCAAGTTCGGTTGGAGGTTTTTGGTCTGGTCGAGTCTCCGGCAGAGAGAGCGCTGGGGGGTGATTGAAGGAGGTAGGAGGTAGGGGGGGGGAAGGGAAACAACAAAACCAACAAACGCAAAATGGCTCAATGAAAGAGTTGTGGGGCGGAAGGTCGGAGGGAAGGAGAACACCAGCTCTGCAGATATGAAAGGAGGCGGCGTGAGCGGTCAGGAAGACTTCTGAAGGGGATCGGTTGACTGGTCGTCTGTCCCTCCTCTCCTGCGACTGCCTGCCTGTCTGCTTGAATTCTCTGGGCACGCATCTTTCCCTTGCTTTCCCTTCCCTTCCCTTTCCTCTCTCGCTTCTTCTGTCGGACAGCCAGGCCAGTCAGCCCTCCATGTATTCTGACAGACTGACTGACTGATGGATGGCCTCTGGTCAGGCTCGTCTCTGGCTGTGTGTGAAGGAGGAAAAACATATGATGGGAAAGTTCGATTTCCTGCTGCTCCATGCAGATGAGTGCTTGCGTGTCTGAGTTTTGAGCAATGAGTGCCCGTTGAAAAGTTCCACTCGTTGATCTTCACCCCCCCCTCTCTTCCTACGCGTCTTTCCGTTGCTTTCCCTTCCCTTCCGTCTGTCGCTTCTTCTGTAGGACAGACTGGGGAAGGGGCCTTCAATGTCTTCTGACTGAATGTAAAAAAGAAAGAACGAAAGGAAGAAAAGTCTCTCTCTCTCTCTCTCTCTCTCTCTCTCTGTGTGTGTGTGTGTGTGTCTCTGTATATGTGTGTGTGTCTTTCTGTCTCTCTCTCTGCCTCTCTCTCTCTCTCTCTCTCTGTGTGTGTGTGTGTGTGTGTGTGTGTGTGTGTGTGTGTGTGTGTGTGTATGTGTGTGTGTGTGTGTGTGTGTCTCTCTCTGTATGTATGTGTGTGTTTGTGTATCTCTGTGTGTGTGTCTCTCTCTCTCTCTCTCTCTCTCTCTCTCTGTCTCTCTCTCTCTCTCTCTCTCTCTCTGTGGCCCCACGTCGAGACTCTCTAGACCCCTACTCTCCCGCACAACAACTTGCAGACAAGGGGGGAGACAAAGACAAAGACAGAGAGCCGAACAGGACGGCCAGTGCTGCCGTCTGCTTCACGGGTAGATTCCGTGACAGTGCAAGGGTGGTGCATTACTGTTTCTGCACATGTTTGTTCAGTGGCGGGAGTGGGTCCCGTAGCTTTCTGCACCGCCGATGCATGACAGTTTTTTTTTTCCTATGCGAGTGGGGGGGCAGACTCAACGGGAGAGCGGGAAATTGGTAAGTCAGGCCGGCATGCAGTCTGTGTACGCTGTTTGTTGCCCCCCCCGTCTGGCGTCTTTCTCTTCTGACCGATTTTTCAACCAAAAAGGAGAACCTTCACCTTTCCTCTTCCCGTGAGATTCCTGTAGGAACTCAAGGCACAAAAGAGAAGAGAAAGAAAAGAGACGGATTGTGACAAGAATAAGAGTTGAACACAAAGAAGAAAAGACGTAGAAAGAAGACTCGGTGAGAGGCAAATTTTGATGTATTCCTTCCGAAGCAGAGCGAAAGAACATTAATTGTGCATGGGCCGTCTCTGCCTCTGCATTAGAATTTTTTAAGAAGAGAATTCACCTAAGAACGATCGAGACACATGCAGGGGAAATCTCTGCTAGGATGAGGAAAGCGTGAACTAATTAAAGGCAGAGATAGAAGAATAGCGGCAGACGGAAATTCCTCTCAGTCTCGTTTGCCTTTTCTTATGTGGTCCATGTGAGCCAAGTCGGCGTCATGGATACGAAAAACAACGAACGGTTTCCCAAAGGGAAATTCCCAAAGGGAAAGCCGAAGAAATAGAAGGGCCTGCAGGGTCGCTGGCAAGGGAAGGATGGAAGGAAGAGACTTTAGTTGATTTCCTCCGAGTTTCTCCCAGCTGTCGATCTCTTCTGTCGCTTGCCGCCTGGCCTTCGCGAGTGAAGGCGACCAAAAAGCGGAAAAGAAAGGACAAAAAACGACAGAAAGAGGGAAAACATAAAAGAGAGAAAGAACGTCTCCGTGAAGTCGTCTGCATGTATTGAAACACATGTTTCCAATTCTTTCAAATTGTTTTTCGCTGCTCCCTCACGCCAACAAAGGATGTGTCCAGAAGTCAGACAGACAAACAAAGAAGAAAAAAAGGGAGGGCAGAAGAGAGCACCCTTGTTGGTTTGCCTTGTTGACTCTTGTCAGTAGGCAAAGGAACTTAAGGGAGAAGGGAAAGAAGAAATCAGACAGGCAAGCAGGACCCAGTGTGTGCCTGCCTGTGTGTGTGCATTTGTATGCACACCTGCGTGATCAGTTCGAGGGTGCTACTGGGCGTTCTGGTGGTCTTCGCTCTCCTGCCTCTCCTTACGGCGTTCTTTGGTCTTTGTGAGTGGAACACTGAAGAAAGACCTGGATCAAATGGTTAGTAAGTGGATTTTCGATCGATTATAATAAATAAGGATCCTTCTCTCACTCGAGACTCATCCCATGTTCATTCAGCATCCGGGTGAGCATGTGCAATCAAATCTGTCTCTGAGGCCAATGAGAAAAGGTTTGATCAAGGTTTGCTAGATTGAGTGAAGGTTCAAGGTTCACTTTGAAGTGATGAAGCTAAGTCGGGTTGAAAGGTTCAAAAACAGCTTTAAACAGCTTCAGTTTTAATGAGTGACATACTCGATCTGAAATCATCAATCATCTTAGCAATCGTCACTGCAATTGTGACATATTATTATCGTGTTTGTATAACGTCTTAGTGTTTTTTCCTAGGCTTTTTGACGCTCTTATATATATATATATATAGATATATATATATATATGGGTTGCGATTAGTTACGATATAGATTTATCACGCTTTTTCAAACAACTGAATCTAATGTTTCTTAACTATTACTTATTTCTTATAAACATTTAGCAGTAGAATTAACTAGAGAATTAAAAAAGATAATAATTAATACTATAACTATCCAAACCTTGGCCAGTCTTTTCAAGTTATTTCTTTTTATTTACCAACTATACTATAAGTGATAACTTAACTTTGAAGTGATAATTAAGTAATTTACTAGTATTGGTACTTTTGAGCACTGTCGCCGTTTTGTCTTATAGAGGTCACCATGACAGTGTTGTTTAGTCTGACAGACTAGTGACAGTTTAGAAGTTACAATACGTACTCTAGTACGTACTATGTATTGTAAGCCTGAGTGTTGCACAAATGTTGGATTGTGATAACTCAAATAATGATTATAATAAAATCATTAGTTTTAATTAAATTATTTTAATGAGAGATGATGATAACTATCAAAATTTGGCCTATAACTAACTGGCATCTAGATACTAGTAACTCATAAAAATGGTTGTAGCCTTACTAACTTGTAGGAATAAATGTTTTTTTTTTGAATGTAGATTTATACCTTGAGCCTTACTACTAAGTCTAGTATTAGACTAGTAATAGACTAGTATAGTAACATAGCTATCAACTTGAAAATTTAGCAAAGACTTGGAAAGAGCATAAGAGAGTGGGCTGGAGATTGATAAACCACAGTTGTTTGCACAGTTGTCAGATAGCAATAAATATGCAAGTGGTGAGGTCTACTAAGGGTGAAGTGTTGCCTTGGCCTCTTATTTAATCATTCGTAGTCATTGTACATGAGCTACAGACAGGAGGAATAGAAGGTGACCCTATAGAGGTGACCTCAATACATGTGGGCAGTTGCATAAGCGCTGGACCACGTTTCTTCATTAAAAGTGCTCGTAAAGGTGTTCCTGTCTTGATCCTTTTGACCTTCCTCTTCACCACTGGTACAACTTAACTCCCTTCTGATCCATCTCTTTTTTCACTGCGGCCTAAAGGGATTTCAATCATTTATTCATTCATCCTTCTCTTCCATCCAGGCCAAATAAACTGCGGAACCAGGATTTAGCAGGAGTATTGGTGTTGCTTCTCTGAAACACTTCCTGTGGCTGCATTTTTGGTTTTGTCGGCTCCTTTTCATCCTTTCTATTTTCTTCTTGCAGTGCCTCTCCCCCTCTATCTCCCCCTGCCTCCATGCCGATGCCCAATGACGACTTCCCTTTGACCAGCCCCCCCACAGGCTGGACTGTTTGGACCTTGGCCGTCTGTGCATTAGAAGGCAAACGGAGGGCCTTCTGAAAGAACGAAACTTCAGGCTTCGTCCTGTCCTCCCGCGTCCGGTCCTCTTGCTCCTTTATTAACATGCGCATAGCGCGAGAATCGAAAATCGCGATGCCATCCTGAGCAGGCTCTGGCCTTCTGCTTGCGTCAGGTCCTATCAGCGAACGAGGGGTGGGTCTCCCAAGGGCCCCCCCTTGCGTGGTGGACATGGAGACGTTCGGAGGTAAGGAGGACCCATGACTGCCTTGCGGGACTAGAAGGGGGCCCATTCTTCCTCTCTTGTCCAACACAAATCGGTCCACCCCATCCCAAGTGGCAATGTGCCTGTTCTCAGGGCGGGTCGAGAACGTCCCTAGAACTGCCCCCGCGTCTGTGTGAGAGAACGGGGAGATATAAGTGTCCGGAAAGAGACCCTTGGGTCGTTGGGGCTCCACAGCATCGGCAGGGCAACAGGCGGGAGGAGGAGGCATGAGAGAGAGAGCGGCACCTGTCTCTCTCTCGAATCCTCCGGGGGTATCATTGACTGAGGAGGGTAGGGAACCTGAGGTCTTCTTGATTGACGTCATCGACTTTCGTGCAAACGCTTGCCGCTCTTTGCTGTCAAATACAGCAACTGTATAGTGAGCAACGGGGGCGGGTGGATTCTTGGAGGAGGAGGAGGGCGCTGCTGTTGTCCTTACATACGAAGTGGCGGTCCCGGGTTGTGAGGTGAAAGTTCTCTGTGCGGGTTGAGGGGGACATGAGCTCTGGTTTGCTGTACTTTGCTCACCCCCCTCCTGAGTGCCTTGAGGGGGTGGGGGGTTCTGCAATTGTGGCTGCTCTAAGATGGAGTCACGCTGAGTGACTGAAGGGTTATTGAGTCTCCACATAGCGGTCTCTTCGTAATGTTTCTCAGCAGGCGATTTCGGTCGAGGAACATCGTATGGGTGACCGAAAGAAACAAAGGGAGTCAACTGAGCATTCGCAGTCCCGACTGTGAGAAACTCCTGATTTCGAATTGGATGATTTAACTCAGGGCAACCTCCCCCCTCCTCCTGCTTGAGAGCTTGTAGGTGTCGCAGCAAGACAGCCGGGAGGTCCCCTGCTTGTTTAGCTCGGTCAGGAGCTGCAATCATTGCACGCTCCGTGCGCTGCTCTTCGTGAAGTCCCAGCTTCAAAGCCATCTCCTGTATGGAGACCGGGCCTTTGAAGGTTCCCTTCACAGGGTGGATGCCCTCAGGGAGAGGGAGGTAGGGCTTTTTACTGCACAAGTGCCCCTCAGGGACTGGACACGACGCCTCGTCGCATGGGTCGCAGAACGGTACTGCGGGCTCTCTATCTATTCTGTGAACAAACCGAGGGGGCTGGCAGCAGGGACAGGGGGGTGGGGGGGTTGGGATTGGCTCTGGACGTTTGATGTCTGTGTAGGAGGGAGGCAGGCCTCCTTGATTGGGTAGTGTGGGGTGATGGAGACACAGGCACGGGGTTTGTTGTGCTGCTGCAGGCGGCTCTCTCCTCTTGAATTGGACTTCCTCCTTGTCGCACTCCCGACAGGAAGCAGACTTCAGTTGCCATGGATGGGATTGGTTTGCGGGGTTCTCTTTTTGCTTCTCCTTGTCTGCCTCCTCCTTTTCTCTTGCACAGTCCGGACATCCTGCTGCGTGTGCAGAATCTGCCCTGCCCTCTCTCCAGTGCAGAACTCTCCGGTTGGATCCTCCCGTTTGGCTCACAGGTTCTCTTTCACGGGACGCCACAGGGGCGGGACTTGAAAAGGGACTGCAGGGGGGAGGGGCTCTCTTCAAAGGAGCCGGAGGAGGCACGACAGGGGGAAGTGAGGCACCAGCACTTCCTCTGCCGGGGCCCCCTCGTGGCTCTGTGGCGGTGGGGGCCTCCACGTACTGCTCTACAAACTCCCACCCCGGTCTGATGGGGCCACTGAAACTGGGCCCCCCACTTGGAGGTGTGGAGGCGCTTGTGACTCCCCAAGCACTCCCAGGGGCTGCAGGAGAGGGAGCGAAGCCAGGAGAGGCTACTGAGGAGGACTGGACGTAGTGATGGTCTGGAAAGTGACTGCTTGGGGGACTGGGTGCGGGTTGTCGAACTGGAAGGGGAACAGCCCGAGTGCCTGTCTGGGCAGCCCACTGGCTCCGCAGCGCGTCTGCCCTTTCCCTCCGAGACGGACCCCCCGCACGGGTCTCAGGGCGGGGGAGAGCCTGAGAAGAAGGGGGAAGAGGGGGCCTCGGCATGCCCCCTGAGTGGTCCGGTGAAGTGTTAGGCCTCGATCTGGGCCCCCCCCCTGCATGCTTTGTTGGGCCTGGCCTTGTGTCCCTCTCTCTGGTGGGGTGTCTGGATAGCTTTTCGGGGTCTCTGCCTGAATGAGTTGTTCGGCTCTTTGAATCTGATGTGTTTGCTCTTGAGGCAAGGACAGGTTTCTCTTCAAAAAGCTGTGCGACATTTGAAGAGAACTCGCGTATGTGATCGTCGTTCGATTTTTGATACTCTTGGTCTAAGAGGTTCAGAACTTTGTGCTTGATTTTCTCCTTCACACACTCTACACAAGAGAGAGAGGGTGTGCTGGCAGAGTGCTGGGATGAGTTCAAATGGGAGTTTGTTGGTTTTTTCTTCGGTTTATGGACGTTGTTGGAAGAGGCAGAGAGAAGCTTCGAGTAGAGACCTTTAGATGGGGGCGCGGCCTGGGGAGATCTGTAGGGTGACGCCTGCTCCCTTTCCTTGGGTCCCGTCCTTTCTCTCATGTTCCTAGAAGACGAAGTACTCGTCCTCTCTCGACCCCTCTCTCTTTCTCTGTCCCTGCTCGCATTCGCATAGACAGACTGGGCAGCCTCAGAGGCATACATGGAAGGCGAAACACTTCTCTCCCGTGAAGGCCCTCTCTGTCTTCGCGAGGCCCCCGGATCTCTCTCCCTTTCCCTCTCTTTTCCCATTGATGATGACTGTCCAAACTGGTCTCTCCGCCTTTGTCCACTGGCCTGCTGGTATCACACACAGGGAAGGGATGCATGCATGCGTTTGGTTCAATCAGTCTGAAAACACTCTGAGTGCTCCATGAAAATACTTTTGCATTGGGACCATCGATCCTTCTCCACAAGTACAGCGGAAGCAAGTTCGCACTCAAGGTCACGTGGATAATACAGTCTGACACACAGATGCCATGCGTAGGTTGCCAGGGGATTGCACGTCTGCAGTAGGACAACGATCGACAGCATTCTTGCAGACAGTGGAACTGTCTCTCGACCTAAACAGAAAGCACAGTGCACTGACCCCTTTCATGCCGATCCTTCCAGCCGCAGTATGAGAAGGTGACCGAATGATGCCAATAGGGGAATGATCAGACACTGTCCCCTTTCCCTGCGGATCGATCGAGCCTCTTCATGATCATCTGTGAGGGCTACCGGTCTTCTCTCAGACGTGCGCTCATCAACAAACTTCCTTCCAAGAGGAGAAAGGACCACAAATGGCGGACGTGACAAAAGCTCCGTCGGCTGTCGGCGTAGTGTCTAAATAAACATCGAGTGCTATGCGTGTGTTCATACAGACGTATACGCTTCCTTGGTACAGAACTTGAAGCGGATCGAATGATACGTATACGTGTACACGTACATTAACTGCATGATTGAATGCATGCTCTATTATATTAATATATATTAATTATAGATAAAGCTGTATACGTTTTTGTACATCGAGAGTGGGCGCGCGCTGCGCGCCGATGTTGTTGTGGTGGGTACTCCCGTTGTCGCGAAAGAGGGACACATACAAAAGTTCTTCTCTTTCGAGGCGTCGTGAGCGGCGCATGTCGGGATGCCTTTTTATGCACGCTCCTCTTTTGCAACACTATATACGACATTATTACTCAGAGAGACGGGGAACCCGCCAACCATTCATTCAACAATTGCCATGCAGTATGCAGATTGATTTGTACAACTTAAGTGAAGTAAAGTGAACTTGAGTTTCGAAGGAAAATGATGTTTAAAAAGCTTCAGAGTAATTGTGGGGGCCGGCTTATGTATAGAGAAATTTTTATATGTCCCTTCCAGTTGGGCCCGAATGGCAACTATGTGCGCACAAATCACTACTTAGTTAATTATAAGCTAGTAAGATTTGGACATGATTTGGTCCCAAAATACAAATTTCTGCACAGGTGGTACCCACGCAGTCATCTCAGATGCGAGTATAGTATAGTAAGATTAACATCGATGTGCGTATTAATGCAAGTTTGTTCGTGCGCATTCGCGCACGACGGCAGGCGGCCCAGGTCCCGCACAATTAAGAAAATACAATCACCGCATGCATGTAGTTATTATCATTTTTCTTCAACAAATTAACTGATTCGACCAAAGCAGACAACATGTGCAACACTTTAAATTTTGAATTATGCAAAACTTAAATTGTGCAACCTTGTCATGGTCTTTGTGCAACAGCTGAAAAACACTCGCATCCCAGCACTCTGGCAGGCACAGTATATACCTATAAAACGTGAATATGAATTTTTCAAAATTTTGTATGGGACTACCCCGGAATGGCATACTGGGACCCGGTATTGTTTTTGGGTCGGTTTAGTCCCAAACTAAGATTCCGCGCTCGCCAGGCCCAGACTGTATCGGTATCGCCAGGCTAGGATGCGCTTGCATACTACTTATCAACCACTTCTTAGAAGATTTTATATAATTAGATAATAGATATTAAATTCTTTAATAACAGTTGTTTATCAATGTCATGTACTGGAAAATATTTAATCCAACATTATAAATTACAATGCAATACTAGTTAGAATCTACACTCTACATATCAGATTCCAAAAATATTTAAAACAGTTAATTGTCATCTAGCTATATCTTTACTTTAGTATTACATAATTAAAGTAACAATTTATACTTAAATAACCTAATAAACAACATAAAACAACATGTATACTAGCATGTATATGACTATAACAAAGATTTTTTTTTTTGTTCTTTGTTATTCATATCATTTTTTTGTTTTTGAATGAGAAAGTGCACATCACCAAAACGATAAATCTTTTTTTCATTTTTGAGTGCGAAAACGTTCAGAATCATGAATTCTAGTTCTCTATCCTAATTTTTCCATATTTTTACGAATCTGGTCTAAAATTAAAAAAAAAAATCAAATCGTGAGTTTTTTTTTAATGTGCTGGCCTAGTCACAGTCTATGACCGTCTCATGCCTAATTGGCTGCTTTACAATGATTACATGCTTTTTTGATACCACTAGATACCACCCCATCGATAGATACAAAACACATACAATTAAGGTAAACCTTCATGCACATTTATAGAACTTGGCTGATTTTATTTAAGTGATGTAAGGGGTCAAATCTTAGACCGAAGCCTAAGTCACTGTCAGGAGCATGGACAACCCAGCGGCAGGACATTCCAGACCGCAGAATGCAACCGCATGCAGACATGCAAGGGGGGNGGGGGGGGGGGGGATGACTCAAAGACCAAAACGCAGTGTCAAACTTTTATGCCTTCCAGACCGACCAAAGCTAAAGTCCTCGAGCTGTAATTACTGCTCACCACGAAGGTCCAGGCTGTTATGTGCTGCTTCAATTGAAGAATGAGTGATAGGGTACAACAGAGAGTGCTTTTGAAATGCATCAGTTTCTCGCTCCATGCATGTGCCTCTCAAAAGACTCAAAAATGAAACACCGCTTTTTGTCTTTTTTGTTTTCTTTCAAGTAGAGAGATTGTTCAAAATCCAGGCTTGGTTCAAACAAAAAAAAAACGCAGGCTTTTGAATTCCGTATAAGCCCTCACTTCACCGACTTTGAGTCTGCATCTTCAAAAATCTTTAGACACAAAAAGTTTTAGTAGGCATGAATGCCCTTCCCATCTCAGACCAAGCCATGATAGTCCGAGTCATGCAGCGAAGAGAGAAAATGGAGCCGCTTCAAACCATCCTTCATCTTTTCCCTCTGTCACTTTTTGAATCCTCTCTACCATTCCTTTGCCAGCTGTCCAACCGAGACTGCCTGTGTGTCCGTCCATCCACCCGTCTGTCGTTCCGTCCGTCCGTCCGTCCGTCCGTCCGTCTGTCTGTCTGTCTGTCTGTTTGTCGGGCTGTCTGTCTGTCTGTCTGTCTGTGTCTGTCTGTCTGTCTGTCTGTCTGTCTGTGTCTGTCTGTCTGTGTCTGTCTGTCTGTCTGTCTGTCTGGCTGTTTCTCTGTCTGTCTGTCTGTCTGTCTGCCTGTCTGTCGTTCCGTCCGTCCGTCCGTCCGTCCGTCTGTCTGTCTGTCTGTCTGTCTGTCTGTCTGTTTGTCGGTCTGTCTGTCTGTCTGTCTGTCTGTCTGTCTGTGTCTGTCTGTCTGTCTGTCTGTCTGTCTGTTTCTCTGTCTGTCTGTCTGTCTGTCTGTCTGTCTGTTTCTCTGTCTGTCTGTCTGTCTGCCTGTCTGTCTGTCGGTCTGTCTGTCGGTCTGTCTGCCTGTCAGCCTGTTCTGCTCACAGTTTGCTGCTGTTATCCTTTGCCCCCCCATCTGCCTGCACCACCACATTCGTCAAACTTCCAATCCCTCCAATGTTGATTGTCACCACATCCCCAGCAGAGAGGTACACAGGGGGGTCTCGGGTGAATCCCACGCCCTCAGGTGTGCCTGTCAGAATCACAGTTCCAGGAAGCAGTGTTGTGTCCTGAGAAAGAAAGGAGATCAGCTCAGCGACTGAGAAAACCATATCTCCAGTCGTTGACTTCTGCATAATCTTCCCGTTCAACTCTGTGGAGATCGACAGATCGTTCGGATTCGCCACACTCCCCCCCGGCACCAGGGCAGGCCCCAACGGAGCAAATGTATCAAAACACTTCGAACGACACCACTGCCCCCCCCCCCGCTTGCCCTGCCACTTCCTGGCTGTCACATCGTTTGCACACGTATACCCGAGCACGTACTCCAGAGCCCTCTCCACGGGAACGTTCGTGCATGCTTTCCCGATTACCACAGCCAGCTCGCACTCGTAGTCGACCTCTGGAGGGTCTGAGGCGACTTGGGGGATCACTATAGGGTCGTTGGGGTGCTGCATGGAGTAGAGTAGAAATTCAATGTGTGCATGCGCGTGGGGGTCGCAGTCAGACATGGCCGATGATGTGGTTGACAGTTGATTGGGAAAGGTCAGACGTCTTGCATGAGTGAGTGGATGACAATCATGGAAAGCTTGGGGCAAGTACATGGGGCAAGATTTAAATCCGTACACACAAACACGGACACTCAGTCACTCACTCAGTGTCACATTCTCTCTCACACACACTCACACACTCACTCACTCGCTCACTCACGCAACCCCAC